>JAVTVY010006145.1:0-40049 GCA_036873755.1 Hanleya hanleyi | reverse complement strand
TTATGGCCCCCCTACCAAACTTTCGTCGCTATCTCCGGAACGACAAAATATGGGGAGCTGAAACTCTTTGACTTTATAGTTTATCATATTGGGGTTATCTTGAGCCTATTTGCATAACCCCCTGAGCAGAGGATCATGGGTAAACTCAAGATGGCCACGTGGGGTACCAGAAAAGTGATGTTTTTGTCATATTGCTTCAAAATTTCTGCTTTTCCGCGATGAAAAGTGGTCAAAAACTAATTTATTTCACATCACATTAATATTTACTAATTTATCATACAGTTTTTGCTAAAAAATCGCATAAATAAAAAATTCGGAAAATCCGACCGAAAAATCGACCAAAAAATGCCGTTTTTGAAAATGACGTCACTGTGACGTCATCAAAGCGGCCATCTTGGATTTCTTTTACATTTTCTGGTAGACCTTAACACAAGGGTATCGGGTGGTAAGTTTCAGCCCCCTAGCTGAAGGGATAAGGAAAACAATTAGGGGGGATTTCGCTCCCCCCCCTCCCCCCCCCAGGCCTGGACAGGTCCCAAAAAGCCCAGGTCAGATAGGGTTAAAGAATGCAAAGTACACGTGTTATAGCATTACAGCAATGACTTACAGAACAACCGGTGGCTTTGGCTGCAGCCTCGAAACAGGCGTTGGCTTTGTTAATGAGAATTAGTAAGTCGCTGACAGATGGCGCTCGCATGTAGTATTCCAATTCGGTCAGTTCAGGAATGATGTTGGGTTTAGCTCCTCCATTAGTGATAACGCCTATAAACAATGACAATCGATAATGAACACACTATTTACATATTATAGTTCGATGGCCTACATAGTATTGTAATCACCAGTTTAAACAAATTATGGTGATGCAACATACACACCAATGTGAAGGGATTTCAAATCAGTTAAAATCTTTATCTATAATACTTTATTTATTGCAAACACTTCGACAATAGATATCCCCGGTGAAATAAATTTTGTGTTGAATTGTTTTGTGGTAATCTAAGCCTGCCAGAGGAAGATTTTAACTGATTTTAAACTCTTATGCATAACCGGAAACAAAACTGAAAAACCCCAATAAAAGGGAGTCCGTCTAGCGCCCCAAATGCCCTGACATTGATCTGGGATGAAGCATGTTGTATCACGGCATATATAGAATCGTCATCTAGAAATTTACCATGCATCCGGCAGTCTGGTTTAAGCTGCTGACGAAGACAGGACAGGTTTTGGTAGCACAGGACGGCGGCATCCAGGGCGTTGACTCCTTCCCAGGGAAAGGCTGAAGCATGACTCGCTTTCCCTCTGTACGTTATCTTCATCCTGTATTTTAATATTTTAAATATTTAAAATATTTTTTATTCCATGATATGACATTTCAATCAGCTCTGTAACCGAGAGTGAAACGTCGTAACGGACCAAATTGATGTTTTCAAATGTTTATAGAGAGTTCGTTCAGTGTAATTAGTTCAATGTAAATATTCACTTCAATTACACGTCCAGTTTTATCAAATCAGTTCAGTGGAAATTGAGGGCATATGCCTTCGTGGGTGGATATTATATCTTTCCAAGAGACCGATGTATGTTCTTGGTCTTGTAGAGAGATCTACCATTTTGTTTTACATCATGTGCATCTACCTTGAAATTGAAAGCATGTTCATGTCTAGAAGGTTAGAGTATGTCGGATGGCTCATCAGTGCGATGTCAACGCCTTCCAAAGCTCCCTTATTGATCAGATCCACCTTCCCTCCTCCTCCCTCCTCGGCAGGGCTTCCTAACACCGTCAACTGGATAAGCAAATGTTAGACGTACGAAATCAAAGATTGGCTCTAATTGTACACCCTTAAGGTTACTGTATCGGGTCGAAGCTTCAAAATCTCGATTCTTTTTGTCTTGTACCAGAGTACACAGTCAAACCTACAGGTTGGTGGAATAAGAAATTATGAAAATTAGTGCATTGTAGTCATAAAAAGCATGAGTTTTTAAAACTCAAGCCATTCGTGGTGCATAAGTGCTGATTGGTTCTCCGTTTAGTCTTTCGTCAAAAAGTGATTTTTTCCCCCATTCTAATTTCTCTCTTGTTATTTGATGTACAAACATGAACTTTGGACACAATATTTCAATCATGTACATCTTCAAAAGGTTGCCTCAAGTTTTATAAGTTCGGCCCTGTTCATGAATTATTTATGATTTAATGGAGAGGGGTCGAGTTTTTGTAGATTTTTTCAATCTTTCAAATTTGCACGACGAAAAAATAACCTCTAGGCCCTAACTAAAAAAAACTAAGGTAAGATATTTTTATTCAAATGGTAAAGTTCATTAATCCAAAAAAACAAGTTTGTTTGCTAAAAACTGAGAGAGTTATTAGCGCGTGATTTTGAGGACTAAACTTTTCTAAATGACATCATTCTTAAAATTTATGTTTTAATAAACTGTTAGCGTTACTTTATTGTCTGATCAGTGATTGTGTATGCCATTAGGCTGTCTTTTAAATAGATGTGAAATATCAACGGGACTTAAACGTACCTTCCCCAGCTTGTCTTTGGTAGCCTCCATGGCGGCTTTAACCCCTAGACCTGCAGCCACTCCTACCTCGGCGATCAAATTATGACCACAGGCGTGTCCGATCTCCGGCAAGGCGTCATACTCACAGAATATTACCACGTGAGGTCTGGCATCTTCTTCCCCGAATGTTGCACGGAATGCCGTCTTCAAGCCCTTGTATTGTCGTTCTACTTTAAATCCTTGATTTTCCAGGAAGTCTGTAAGAATTTCATGAGCATGGTGCTCCTCGTATTTTAATTCCGGATTTTTCCAAATTTCTTGGCTGACAGAATTCAACTCTTTGGCTGATTTGTCCACAGCTGAACCAGCAACTTCATAAATGTTAGACATCCTGCTTGCTCAAGAGCGAGACAACCTTCAATCACCGAGTTTATATTGATATGACGATGCATTTGGGACAAACTGATCTCACGCGACCCAGGTTTATATATCAGTAGGCTACGTTATCGCACATACCTGCAGCGTACGGTGCCTCATATGTGACATCGATTCTTTACTTTTTTCCAATTTGATTAATTCATTTTTTGATTTCTAGGCGGTTTTCTCCATTGTTTCTCCTATTTTCCACTAACATTTTCCAGTTCATCACTTAATTTCTTCAGTTTTCTCTCATCCCTAGTAACGTCGTTACAATTTCTCCATCCCTTTTTTTCAGCGAATACCGAACTAAATTCTTGGAAAAGGTTCACAGCGTGGTGAGAGCGTTCAAATCGCGGTGGAAACGTTTTAACCGTGGTGCAAACGATCCGATCGCGAGTGGTGTAAACGTTTCCGAGAATTTAGTTTGGTTTTCGATGCAAAACATTGATGAAAAAATTGAGACGAAGAAATTCTGTGATAACTATAGAAATTGTTTGTAGAAAATAGGCGTAAAAAATAGAGAAATCCCCGAATAATCAGAAAAGGGTATTTTAAAAAAATGGGAAAAACTAAAAAAGATCGATGTCTTCTATATGGGCTACCGTAGAAACAGCATCAATAAAAATAACTGTGTCAATGTGTCAGTGATAGATGGCTTCGTTTCAAGAGAAATGAGATTGGTGTCAACCTGCACATATCAAGGTCAGGTCCACGTGTAGGCACAGAACGCGGGGCAAACGTTTTGCCCGGAGACCTATCTTACCTTTTTACTGTGAATAACTGTGGTGTTTATCAATTGGAAAATGTGAACAGATTTTTCTCTACATGCTCGCCACATCTCTACAGGATCCACAATTTGGCGATAAAATACGAAAACTTCGTTTTCTCCATAGAAATGCAGGTACATGGATGCACTGGGAGCAAAATCAATATTTTATGTGCAAAAGTAGCACTAGAACAGTGACAATTGGCATACGTGTAAAACTTTATCTCGCAGTCGCGTAATCAGGCACATCAAATTGCAGTTTGAGAGTACTATATTGAATACAGATAAAAAAAATCATTACATGACATATGTTGATAACTGAACAAAGAGAGCTCCATCATAGTATCGTTTGAGGAATCAAATAAACCGTACATGTTTCGTTCCAATTGTTCATACAAAGCGCTCTAAGAGAACCCCGCTATCATTTATCTGCAGCTGTCGGAACGTTATTACTATGACGGGCATCCATGACGTTAAAGGGAGACAGTTACTCTTCTGACATGACGTCGTAACGCATGTTTGCCCCGCAAGCCATCTTAACCCTACCTGGCCTGGGGGGGGGGGGGGATTATGGCCCCCTCTACCAAACTTTCTGCGTTATCTCCGGAACGACAAAACTGCTTGACTTTATAGTTTGTCATATTGGGTCATTCTGCATAACCCCCCCCCCCCAAGCAGAGGATCATGGGTAAATTCAAAATGGCGACCACGTGGGGTACCAGAAAAGTGATGTTTTTGTCATATTTCTTCCTAAGTTCCGCTTTTCCGCTATGAAAAGTGGGAAAAACTATTTTATTTCACATCACATTAATATTTACTAATTTATCATGCAGTTTTTGCGGAGAAATTGCATAAATATAAAATTCGGAAAATCCGACCCCCAAATCGACTCAAAAATGACGTTTTTGAAAATGACCTCACTGTGACGTCATCAAAGCGGCCATCTCGGATTTTTCACATTTTCTGGTAGAGCTTGACCCAAGGGATTAGTGTGGTAAGTTACAGCCCCCTAGCTCAAGGGTTAACCCTACCTGGCCTGGGGGGGGGGGCCCATTATGGCCCCCCCCCTACCAACTTTCTGCGCTATACCCGGAACGACAGAGGATCATGGGTAAATCCAAGATGGCGGCCACATGGTGCAGCAGAAAAGTGATATTTTTGTCATATTTCTTCGAAATTCCTGCTTTTCCGCGATGAGAAGTGGGCAAAAACTATTTTATTTCACGTCACATTAATATTTACTAATTTATCATGCAGTTTTTGCGGAGAAATTGCAAAAATAAAAAATTCGGAAAATCTGATCGAAAAATCGACCAAAAAATGCCGTTTTTGAAAATGACGTTACTGTGACGTCATCAAAGCGGCCATCTTGGATTTTTTAACATTTTCTGGTAGAGTTTGACCAAGGGTATAGTGTGATAAGTTTCAGCCCCCTAGATCAAGGGGAAAGAAAAATGATTAGGGGGGGGCCATTTCGGCCTCCCCCCCCCCAGGCCTGGACAGGTCACAAAAAGCCCAGGCCAGATAGGGTTAAGAAAAAAAATGGTGGAGGGGGGCATTTCAACCTCCCCCCCACCCCCCACCCCACGCCAGGATACGTCCCAAAAAGCCCAGGCCAGTTATGGTTAAAGGGTAACCTCAAAGATCATACCCAGGAGAGGAAAATCTCAGAACTATGAAATACTGTTTAAAATCCTTAAATCCATACTTTAGAGTACAAATCTGAACTCGTAAAAGTGAGGCGTAAATGTGGTGGGAACGAGTGGTGGGTTGTCATTTAACCTTGGGGTTGATCTTGGAGTGAGTGAGTGATTAGGGTTTAACGTCGCTTTCAACATTTTTCAGCTATATCACGACATTTTATAGTGCTCTCCCACTGAAATATCAAGCCGTAGGCAGACATGACACCGCACTCAGTCACATTATACTGACACCGAGCGAACCAATCCTTGTTCTATTCTCTCAATGCTGGGTGTAAGTGAAGAAGCAACTAGTTCCATTTTTTCAAGTCTTTGGTATGACCCGACCTGGGATTGAACCCAATACCTACCGCTTACAAGGCCGACACTCTAACCAATAGGCCACCGCAGTGGATGTTAGCGTGGATCTTGGACCTTGGGGTTGACCTTCGAGCGTCGGCGGAGAAGTATAGGTCATGTAACCCTGACGTCATCAGCAATAGAGAAACCGCAGCCCGGGTTGCAATGAATGTGCATTGGGGATTAGGCGCCTGCATACATCGCTAGGATACTCTTGATGGATAGAGAGTTACAGCATCGCGGCCATCGTATGTCCGGAAGAAGGCGTATGCGCAGTCGGGGAGTAGTAGAGAAAGGACCATTGAAGTAGGATTCGGTGTGGCCTGTCACTTATATTCAGGGTGGACGTCGGACCGTGGGGCTGAATTTGGAGTGACTGTGGTATGGTACATGCAGGTCACATGAATGTGATGCCATCAGTAGTAGAAAAACAACAAATACTGTTGAATAGAACGCGCACTCGGGAGTAGGCGCCTACATACACTCATAGGATAAAACATTATCCAATATTAGCGAATAGCATCTAATGCTGTAGAGTAAATATATATCAGTTGTGTGACTGGTGACGTCATCGACACAAAAGCGCGGATGCTTGGGACTCCTGTTGTGGAATATGTGGGCCAGACGTGGTTCAATTGTTGATTCACGACGTTGTACGCATGCTCATCAGCGGAATAGTGTAGCGGACATTGGCGGTTTAGGTAACTGAAAACCTGTCTTAAGGGATTTGGATAGGGTGGACCTTAGACAGGGGTCAATGAATGCATATCCAATCACCTAACTTCAAGAAAGGTTTAAACATGTTTTATATAATACTCGTGTGTACCATAAGTGATACACGCACTCGATGAGTAGTAGATACATGGCATTTGAGGTAGTATTTCGTGTGGTTTGTGAATACGCGTGCTCGATGTTCTTATGATGAAGTCAATACGAGACGCCCAGATCACCCTCTCGAGGAGTCGACCGTAATGTATGCATATTGAGAAGCTATAAATGTTCACATCGAAATGTCCATCTGCGCTAACGCGGCACCAAGCCAGGTCGAGATGCTTCATTAATACGGAGAATATATGCGATTTTTTAGACTTAAACCCGAGGTCTTACTTCCCGTGCATGATAAACGAATCGATATCATCGGTGATATCGAGTATGTGCGCGATAGTGACCAGACACAGCCCCAAACGGCAGATGGTTGAGCCAAATTCACACGGGTGTTGTCTGTCCTCAGTCAGGTGTGTCACGGTGTCCAATTCATTCACACCGATGACATCATTAAGAAAGGAAGCCCTTAATACATTAGTGCGAGATCCAGTTACCCTCAGCAGTCGTCATCATGAAACGATGGGAGAAGGTGTTGGAGACGTTGTATTTCAGTCCTCAATGTTCCGCAGCGTACAGTGGGATGAACGCCGTATATCGAGCCACCAGATCTCATGGGATCCGTTGATACCCAGTCCAAGCCTGATTGAAAGCCAAAGACCCCTAAAGCTTACACAGAGCGTCATCTTACACGCAACCGGGTGAACGTCGGCGATATGAACAGCCAATCGCAGACTGATTTGCTCGACGTAAGTGCGTTTGACAAACACAATGACGACAGCCGATATATCTTGACGTGCATCGCTATCCTGCCGAAATATGCGTCGTCGTACCCATCCGAATGAAAAGCGGAGAACCTATGAAGAGATAGAATTCCTCAACAGATCCTGTCAACAGTTCCGAAAAAAAAACATGCAACGTCCACGGAAGTATACCTTGCAGCATGTCGATCAAGTGCGAATTAGTAAAGTCAAGTGCAAGTTCGAGAAAGGATACATTTCTCGACTGGAACAATGAGAAAACACGATATATTAACTGGAAGGTCTTGAAAGAGAACCACTGGAAGCCCGTTGTTAAATGCACAGAGGACTACGACGGTATTAAGCACATTCTCAAGACTGAACGAAGTCGAGAAAAAGACGTATCACGTCGTCGAGTGCCAAGGTTGGTTCAGTTCGCTTAATTTGCGGATCCTCTCAAACCAGAACGAAATAGATACGAAGCACGGTTCCAATCGAGTCCGAGTTCAGTCTATGCTCATGGACAAAGACCGATTGCCGCTAAATCTCCAGACTGGTGACATGTGGGTGCTCTTAGCCCTCGTGTGCGTGTTGGGGGGTGTCTTCTACTTCGTGGCCACCGTCATCTCTCTGCTCAACCAACCGACGAACTCTCCGCCCGAGACAGGAGGTCAGGCTTCAGTATAAAATGGCACGGCCACCCTAAAATCCGATCGACTGGCTCATTTTGTCCACCGCGTCGGACGATTCCACAGCCGGACACGACCCAGCCTATCATGATACCGTGGATCCCCCCCCCCCCGCAACAAAGGCGCCCACTCCACCCCACTTCCTCACCGTGATGAAGCCCATCAACCTACAGTTCATCATCGTCTCATACGCCCGTACCAGATTTGCCAGAGCGAGTTGCCAGGTCAGCCATGGACTCCCGCGAGCAACAGTCTTTCACCCCATCGCGGTCCGATGCGGCCAAGCAAGGAGAATTTCGTCCAGAACTTTGCGAAACGTTTAACTTTGCGAAACGCCAACATCATAATTACCGCCAGCCATAGCCCGAGATACCCAACGCCACCTTTGTGGCAAGACTGCTCAACCTGATCGGCTTGGAATCAAACAACTTGGATGTCGCAGTTGATCTCAGGTGACCCAGCTTTTATCAAGGCAGTCATCATCGGTGGCTCAGCGTCATCCACATCGCGCAAAAATTGCTTAATATAAACAAAGAGCATTGGAACATCAGTTTGAATGCCCATGACCCGGTGATGTTTAAAAAACAGACACCTCTCAGCTGACGCACATGCCGACACAAATCCCAGTTTGCACAGGACATCTTTGAAGATATGACGACCCCACAGTACGGGCATATGCTCATCGACCTGAATCAAGACCCCCCCTCCCCCCCCCGTCTCTCCCAACCATCTCCGGCTGCGAACTCAGATATTTCCCTTTGAAATCAAATATATGTATATCAGACAGGATAAAAACAAATAACACTAACGAACGAACGGCTAACTGGACAAGAGAGTTATGTAAACACAACCAGAACGGATCCCCCAGCCTGAGTATGCTGTGATGGAGGGGATAATAAAATGTGGAACACACAATCCTTGAAATATGGCATGGTTATTCTGAACCAGGTAAAGAAAAAGGCGGTGACTCACTTTTCTATATGTTGCTTGGTTGCTGAGATATTAATGTGGCCATCGCATTGTATTCAATGTTGTCCAATTGAAAACACATAAAATTCCACAGAAACAGATCTCGACCCAATTTTGAAAAACTGAAGCAGCAATATTTTGTTGAAGGGCTGTTCTACTCGGCAAAGTTAACAATTGAATGGAAAATTTGGAACTTCTCGAAAAATAAACGTTTGAATATGGACGCCCATTATCGACTTTATTCCCGTCGACTCATAACCAATAAATTCACCATATATATATATATATATATGGACCATCTGCATAGTTTACGCAATAACAAGACAAATTTCAGAGGGTGTGTGCAAATCCACCCGAGTTCGATGAAAGTCTTTAATAGGCAACATTCCACTGACCCCGGCTCAGCGTACAAAAATATGTTGGCGCCAGTTGGTTGCTTCCGTGGTAAGCCTCGTGCTTTGTGGATTTTATGTCGATGATAGAGCATACGAAAAAAACATCGCCATGGTTGAACCACGCCTGCAATCTCTCTACCCGATCACCCCCGCTGTCAAGACGTTGAAAACACTCGATATGGAAAATACCCGATACTGACAAAGTGCAACAATACAACCAGACGTACAAGCGGTATATCACGTTGATGGGGCAATATGTATCAACAGTATCATCTTCACCAAAGCTACTCGCTACAGGCCCACCGTTACGGGGCTTCCAACACCAACCACACAGTGGGTCGAAGACGAAGATGAAAAGCCTTCCCGCCACGTTCGTTTCGGAGGAAGGATGCTTTGTTGCTGAAGCGATTGAAGGATAATCCCAGCATGAGCGAGCGAGACAAAAACTTGGTCCAGAATAGCATGGTCCATGTCAACTGCATGGTGGATTTGGTGATTGATATGATACGTCAACACAAGTCACAGGACCCAAAGGATGACAGGCTTCTGCATAAGGACCTAAAGACCTTCACCTCTCTCATGAAATGAAGAGATATCCTCAGAAGCAACGGACAACGGCATCGAAGACATCTCCCCAATCACCATGCCGATCGAAAGCCGTGAAACGCCCGTGACGAAGTCAGCCACAGATTCCCACGGCTTGGGACGCCTATTACGGAGACGTGATGAGGTAAACTTCAGTCCTCATGATTTATCTCAACCTAGCTGGTCCCGAACATCACCTTAGCCCAGTACGTCACGCATCCATTGCATCTCTCTGAACGATTTCACAATCCCTAAAGGTCAGCGGTAGTGGAGGTTGGGGCCGTTGGACCACAGATTCAGGTATAGGTTCAGGGTGGGGAGGATGGAGAGAGTGGAGACGGTGAGGAAGTGACGTCATCAGCGGAAGTGCGTCATTACGAAACTGGCATAAGACACGTGCATGAGCCGGTTCAGACTCAAGTTGCAGAATCAGAAGTAAAACCGGTTTAGGTTGAAGGACTCAATAATAATTATGTATACCACTACCATGTTTGGTGACATAGCTATGATTTACAAAGAAGCGTCCATCATATTTGATCACGTGATACGTCGTGTCCATAATGGCGGAGAAATCTATAGACCCGTCTAGTTTAAATAAACAGAACCCCCTTACAGTTCCACTCCATACTTGCCATTCGATTATCGCGAGAAAATTCGACCAATCAGAATATACGACTGCCATGTTTTACAGGGATTGTAGTATAGAGGGTCCCCCGGTCATCTCCGACTGCGGACTTCCTTGAGAGAACTGTCACTTGGACAACAGTGTTATGTCAACACATCCAGAGCGGATCCCCAGCTTGAGCAGAATGTGACGGAGAGGATAATAAAATGTAAAACACGCAATCCTTGTTGATTTTCTCTTTCCCATTGTTTTAGTGAAGAAGCTAGACAGCAATAAATGCTTCTGCATTGATTTTCGGAAGTTGAATACCGTCATCCGCCAAGATATCTATCTCTTGCTTCGTATAGACCACCACTGGTCTATACCAGGTCTTTCTGAACGTCATTGCTTCCCAACTATCTACTTAGCCCGTGGTTACTGGTAGATCGAGATGGACAGCGAATCAAAACTCAGGACGGTGGTATTTTCCATTTTCGGAAGATGCCGTTCGGCTTTACAAATTCCCCAGCCACATTTATGTGGCTAATGGAACTTGTGCTGAGTAGTTTGCAATGAGAGATATGATATCATGCCATAGTCTCTTAACCGTCCTTCGACGACCACCACGCGACGTCCAAACTCAACTCAAACCGTCTAAAATAACATTTTGCGCAAGAAAAAGTGGTCTATTTGGGACATATTCTGCCAAGGGTGGCGTTTCACCAACCCAAGCCCCCCCCCGAGATTATCCTACACTTATAAATGCGCGTGATGTCTGCAGTTTAATAGCCGCGTCCAGATATCTCAGGAGATTTATTCATACCTTTGCAAAGATCACGAAACCTGTCAGAGAAAATCGTTCCATTTATTTGAACACAGGAATGCGTATGCCTTCCAGCACTTGAAAAGGCTACTGACTTTGGGACAATACTGGCTTTTCCAGATTTCAACCAGCAGTTTTACCTTCATACAGATGCTAGCCTTCAAGTCGTTGGTGTTATGCCAAACACAGAAATGACAGGAACGTGTGATGCGTATGCATCCAGGGCACGCAATTCTGCTGATAGCAAGTATCCAATTCTCCAGGCACGACTGGCAACTGTGTGAGTATGTCGTGTTTTCCAACCGTATCTCTACGTGATAAAGCAGGGTTATACCATGAAGCGCATATACTCAAAGTTTCTTAAGTTTGACGATACATATCGCATGCTGATAGCCAAATACCAGCGTCGAGTGCAAGATACATGGCGTTACTTTTCGTAACATGTGTCTCTTGTAGGAAACTAGCCTATGTTTATGTATCCTATGATTCTTTTTGGTGCGAATACTATGATATAAAATAGGTCTTTGGTTTATGGACGCAGACATTCTTTAATTGGCCACGGCTGAATATTGAATGACGGACTAGATGCTTGTATTCTAAAAGCACACCACCTGTGGTAAGTCAAGCGGTTAGTTATGAAAAAAAGGTGACTTCATAAACCCAGCGAGCAGAAGACGGCAACTCGTGGGAATCATTCCAATGCCGTTCCACAATATGAAAAACCCAGTTGCACATTGGCAAATCGAATTTGAGATGTAAGAAGTCAAACGTTTTGTCCTATTTTTTAGCATTTGTTATACCAACGCTTCCCTGAGTTAGAATTGAACTGTCATCTGGAACCCATATAGACATGAATAAATCCACAATGGCTCTCCACTGAAACCAACACATGCACTTGGTCCGTTTTCATCTCAGCTGGGGACAGTTTTCACCATAGTTTAATATACCCATTTGACAAGTTGAGGCATTTACCTCATCATAGTTTAACCCTATCTGGCCTGGGCGATTTGGGTTGTATCGCAGCCTGGGGGGCGGAAAGTGCCCTGAACGCTAGAGCGCTGAAACTTACCACACAGTATCTTTGGTTCAAGCTCTACCGGGAAATACTTTCAAGGCCTTTTAGGCAAGGAAAATGTGAAGAAATGGGGCGAAAATATTGAAAAACACGACTTTCGCGGATACCACATGGCCGCCATTTTGAATTCACCCACGATCCTCTGCCCGGGGGTATATGAAAATAGGCTCAAAATGACCCCAATAGGATAAGCTTAAAAGTCACCAAGTTTCAGCCTTCTCGGTTTTGTCGTTTCGGAGCAGTAGAGAAAAGATCACTAGGAGGGTGTCCCCCCTCAGGCCAGGTAGGGTTAAACCTATCTTGCCTGGGCTTTTTGGGACCTGTTCTGTCCTGCCAGGAGAGGGGGTTGAAGTGCCCCCTCTAATTATTTTGCTTACTCCTTGAGCTAGGAGGCTGAAACTTGCCACACTATACCCAAGGGTCAAGCTCCACCAAAAAATCCAAGATGGCCGCTTTCATGACGCCAGAGTGACGTCATTTTCAAAAACGAAATTTTTGGTCAATTTTTGGTCGGATTTTCCGAATTTTTTATTTATGCAATTTCTGTGCACAATTGGCATGATAAATTAGCAAATATTAATGTGATGTGAAATAAAATAGATTTTGTCGACTTTTTATCGCGGAAAAGCAGAAATTATGAAGAAATATGACAAGAACATCACTTTTCTGGCACCCCACGTGGCCGCCATTTTGATTTTACCCATGATCCTCTACTCTGAGGGTTATGGAAATAGGCTCAAAATGACCCCAATATAACGAACTATAAAGTCAAGGAGTTTCAGCTCTCTATTCTTTGTCGTTCCGGAGATAGCGCAGAAAGTTTGGTAGGGGGCAACATTCTGGGTTCATTTTGTATAAGTCCTGTCAACAACGTCAATTCAAAAATGACCCCTCGTGGCTGCCGTCTTCAATATAATCATGATGTTGAAAGTAAGTACTTCAACATCATGATTATATTGAAGACGGCAGTCACGAGGGGTCATTTTTGAATTGACGTTGTTGACAATTCTTGTATAATTTGGGGAATTATCTTCATTCCAATATTCCAAATCATTTATGCGATTACAGAATTTAATTATTATTGTCGCGTTAGTTTAAGCCTATTAGTATAATCATGTGCAGGAACCATAGAGAATAATAGAATTTGACAAACACGATGGTTCCTAATGTCAAGCATTTAATCTTTCTAATCTCGGAAATTCTCATTTCAAACCTCTATTTGCCGCTATCGAACCATCCTACATCATTACGTATCAGTTTCGTTTCATACCGAGTGTACTTGCATGATACTTGTTGATGATAATTGCTCGTTTTCACGAGATTTTACTCTCAAATGTAGCTTGAATCGTCAAATACGCAAGATCTATGATGACCGCCATTTTGAATCTAACAATGGCGCTTTGCGTAGAGGATCATGCAAATAGACTCAAACTGGAAAAGAATTGACCAATGAACCCTCATACATCATTACTTATCAGCATAGGCCCATTCTGAGTGGACGTGAATGATACTTGTTGATGATAATTGTTCGATTTTACGAGATTTTACCCTCAAATTTAGCTTGAATCGTCAAACACGCAAGATCCATAATCACCACCATTTTAATTCCAACAATGGCGCTTTGCGCAGAGGATCATCTAAATAGACAGAAAATGAAAAAGAAATGATCAATCAAGCTCAATTCGGAAATTCTAAAAACACAAACACAAACTTCGGAGACCATTGATGCATTGTTGGGAAGGTATGTAAACCACGCTGAAACAATGAAATCGAAACGTCAAGTTATAATTCAATGCTGGTGAGAATGATGTAGTTTGGTATAGAGTTTTTTCAAATGCCTCTATCTATTCAAATGAACAAAAATACAGTGCTTTTACATGTAATTTACAAGTAATTTAAACATGAGCCCATTATACCCACCACTTCTCCGAGTTTTGCCTCCAGATTATCGGTAGATGTTGTTTGGGTAGCTATAGAACACATTCAAAGATGTGTAACTTACAATGTAAGTTCTGTGATTTTTTATTGTGTTCGCATAAATTATGTTATCATGAAAGTATTCTGAGACAAAGCCAGTTTTCCGAAATTTGCGCTCAAATTGTTCTTTTGGTCTATTTTTTTCCAAACTACACTTCTCATAGCTACTAAAAGTGTCAAAATCTTGGTTTGTAGTCGCATAAATTAAAATCACGAATTGGAGCATTGATCCATCATTATCTCATTTTACAGTTCCGTCCCAAACTGATCTTTTGACATATTTCTTAATCTGGCTAGCGGATTTATTATTAAATGTAGGATGTAGTTTGTCAATGCAGTTTATGACTTATTTTACTTCGAGGGTTTATCAAAACTATATCCAGTCTTAATAAATTAATATCCTATCAATGCTCCTCAATCGTATATGTCACTTCCGGATCTTACTTCCTCAGTAAGTACGCCCGTGTCATGAATATTCCATAGCATCATGACATCACGGCCGCATTTGGACCACAGGCCCGCAAAACAAGAGTTTTAGGGGGTGTGGGCGGTGGTATTAGGGTGAAGTATCGAAATATGGGGTCTCTATATATAACCCCATGCTTTATATAAATCAACATAAAGGTGAGAAACGGATTATGGGTGAATCGAGAAATAAACGGTTTACCGCCAATCAAAATACATCAGCATATTCTACAAGTATCACTTTATATATTCCCGTCGTCAAATTAGTAAATTTGTGCAATTTTTTACCTTTGCCGGGCGATTCAAAATCCAACGTAAGTGTCCATTCATCTAGGAACAGTTAGATTATGGCGGGCTTCGTTCTCAATTCTGATTGGTCAGTCGAGACACGCCTCCGGCAAGATAGGTCACGCACTGATCAGCTGTCGCGACTGACCAATCAGAATTGAGAACTGTTCCTAGATGGATGGACACTTACGTTGGATTTTGAATCGCCCAGCAAAGGTAAAAAATTGCACAAATTTACTAATTTGACGACGGGAATATATAAAGTGATACTTGTAGAATATGCTGATGTATTTTGTTTGGCGGTAAACTGTTTATTTCTCGATTCACCCAAAGTCCGTTTCTCACCTTTATGTTGATTTATATAAAGCATGGGGTTATATATAGAGACCCCATACTTCGACACTTCACCCTAATACCACCGCCCACACCCCCCAAAACTCTTGTTTTGCGGGCCTGCGATTTGAACTAATCTACTTGTAAACAGGGAGGGGGACAGGATCATCGCATCCATTCACTCAAAAGTTTATACGAAGTCCATATATCTACCTCACATTGGCTGGCTAGACGAGGGCAACATCGAAGGATATCACACAAACGTGAAGTCTGATGCGGCTGAGCCAACCAAAAGGTTCCTACCTCGATGCCTTCTTCAAGCCACTATGCAGAGATATCGGGATGGTCGACGCTCGCTTCAATGCATGTCGGTTAGATGTTACAGCGGTATATCCAAATTAGAGAATAGAAAACATTTAATTATAATTAGAATGAACCATACCATGAGAGTTTTTTTAGTGCTGCCTCCTGGCTCTTGTTAATGTTGTGAATATATTATCCTGGTATGATCCATAACCAGACCTTGGTTTCTGTGATTATCAAACATTTTCTAACACATGTATGTGTAAATTAGGGTGAATACATACGTTATTATCCTAACATTTAAGTCTTTGTAGTCATCAAAAGTTATACATGATATTAAATGTGACATATATATCGCATGCTAACAGCAAAATACGAATGTAGCATGCAGGATCTATGGCGTTACGTTCCGTAACTTGTGTCTAATTCCGCTTAACCCGGGGATAGGGGTCGTATGAACCCATGTATTTCAAGATCCTCATGGTGTTCATATGAACAGACACAATCAAAGCGTGGCACAGATACATCCTACTACCATAACTTACGGATATGATATTTTTGGAACATCATGATATCTTTCCGGCATCATTTGAAACTGATGACCACCTCTGTCTTGCAGGAAACTAGCCTATTTTTATGTATACTATGATTTATGTTTTGAAGTTGTTGCTAATGCTGTTACATGAACTAGGTCTTCGATTATGGACGCGGAAATTCTGTTATGGACGACGGCTGAATATTAATGGTGGATTAATGGTTGTATTTTTTACCTTTATCCTTACACATACATACTAAATAGTGGAATTTCCGACAAATAGCTTTGACCCATTTCCACCTCAACATTTTGACCACAACTTGATCGTTTTGACCATTGCTTTAAATGCAATCCCCGCGTTAATCCTTTAACATAGAACTGAGCTGGTATCACGGACAGGTGCACCGGGACCGGGTTCGCGTAGCGATTCTTTCATTCTCTCTCTCTTCTCTATCTCTTTAGCCAAGAAAATATTTTAATCAATGATAAGTGGTCCATTAAGTCGCCAAAATTAATGTGGACAGAATAATCCATTCTTGGATAAATTGATCGTATTTATCTACAAGTTATCAATAACGAAATGCCGACCTCTTTTTAAAATGGCCTGGCGGGGCCAATACGGATATGGAGGGTAAATTAAAGCCGCATTTGTGACATAATTTGAGACAGTGCATTCGATGAAGTATGAAGTTTTACTTTTTTGTATTTTTCTCTAAATGATAAAACGTTGCATTGTGCATACCAGCGAATTACGTAGCTTACTTTACACGTTGTATAAGGAAGAATTACGATCACCTATATATCACATGGATTCTTCGTTTCCATCGTATGCTACAGAGTGACCCCTGACCACAGTGACTTGGGTAGCAGAGGGGTGTCTTCGTCGATGTTGTTGTGATTATATAATGTTTTTTTCAAGAATATAATTATTTCCCACATTTTCATGCACCACAATGACAGTGGGTGTCATAAACATGCTTTCTATTCGACCTACATCGATCTACATACCCCTCCGCTACTAGATCTCCCATCTAAATATCAAGTGAAGCAACTTCAATGTTAAAGAATTCGCCACGAATCCCGGTACACGGTCCGCGGTAATACATTCTCCACGATATGGCTGGTTTCCAGTAAGTGATGAAAGACTTCCAAAGACTTTTGAAATCGAGCCCGAACGGCTTCGAATGCAGGAGAATTCACCTCATGGCATTCTCCTCGCCCGCTGAGTTTTCACCATAGTCCACGCCCGTTCATCCATTTACTGTTGGTTGTCTGCAGACACCCGAATTCCCCCGTGTACTGAAATTCGTGGCGAAAGTCGGTATACGGCTTAACATTGGAGTTGCTTCACTTGATATTAAGATGGGAGATCTAGTAGAGGAGTATGTATATCGATGTAGGTAGTATAGAAAGCATTTTTTATGACATCCACTGTCAGTGTGGTGTATGAAAAGATGGGAAATAATTATATTCTTGAAAGAAAAATATATATATAATCACAACAACAACAACATCGACGAAGACACCCCCCTGCTACCCAAGTCACTGTGCTCCTGACTCCTGAAACGGCGAAGTGGAAAGAAGTGGATCTTTCTAACCAAGTCATAACTGTAGTTACTATTGTATGAAATAAGCAAAGAAACCCCACAGTTTCCATTGCACTTGTCGTGTTATGCCATTCACACTATCGACGAGAGCGTGTTGTCTGTTCAAAATTTAAATCATTATTTACCCTACACTCAGCACACAACAAAGCCATCTATAACTCATTTCCAAATTTGCACTATTTTGCAAACTGAAAGATTACTATTGACCACAATTAAAGGAGTTTAAAATGTTGGTAAATGTAAATATTACAATACATTTTCTGCACAGCATTTGCTTATATTTGCAATACATATCAAACTGGTGGCAAAATTTCAGTTCTGCCATATATTTGCCGAATATAGAACAGGGAATAACATACCGTATACCCATCTGTGAAAAGGTCAGACTGAATATTTGCTGTCGGCGAAATATGCATATATGTAGCATACGGTGAAATAATTTAGAACGCTTGATTTCGTTTTCTTTACATTCTCGATGAAATCTTAATATTTGCCATATATCAGAATTACCTTCTTATGACGTTTAAAGTCACAATGAACAAATAAAAGACATACGACTTGAAGGAAGCCGGTTGATGGAACTTCGACATTGTATTTCAATTACCGTTTGTTAACAGGCAATCAACTGTAAATTAGGTTGCACTGTAATTTACAATTACTGTTTTTTTATATCCTTTAATGTTTAATTACTTGGCGCCGTTGTCTACAAGTATCTCTTCTGTGGAAATGTACCGGTATATCACTGGAAGGCCCAGTTTGTTCGTTCGCGTTTTCATCTCTTTGTGTTTACAAATGCGGTCACCACAAGTTTCGTAAATAATGATGTAGGAATCTGCGACATTATTCTCCATGTCAGATAAAATTAGAATTAAAGTTAGCCACCGCGTCACTCCGTGTGCGTGTACTGGTAATGCTCTGAATGTTGTACAACGCAGGTGTTGGATGTCTCCTGCAAATGGGCGTTTCGTGTACAAAGATATCAACCTCCTTTCAGAGAAAACAAGAATGTTTATCATGTTTGCGAGCAGTTTATTCGTTCCAGTTGATATCAACTGTAATATCACAGTTCAATGTATAGATTAATATGATTACGATTAAATATACTGTAAACTCCAACATACATTTAGTGTGAAATAACGGTAATTTGTAAGAGTGTACTTCTGTGATGTAGGTAAAGTGTAATAAACGATTGCCATACCTTCGAAAAAATGAAAAACGTACCGGTATTTCATTTTTCCGCTTAATTTATACCATGAAATGCAGAAAAATATATTTAGAGAGTTCCAGCTTTCATGATCCTCTAAGGATTAGTCCAAGAACAGCTCCGACAAGATAAGGTTAACATGTTAATTGAGTATCACTCTAAACATATTTTAGAAACTACTTAGGAGCTATTATATCTTTGCCGTCTCAGTTTGCGGAATGTCTGTTTAGGAGCTCTCTCACGGCGTCACCTCCATGCTTCTCAATATCTCGCTTGTGATCGACCTTGGCTTGGGCCAGAAGTTCGGGCTTCAAGAAGACATCCAAAGCTACATATGCCAGTATTTTCCCCTCGGTAAGTGTGCGTGGCTGAGCCTTACTGTCACCTGTTGTTTTGGAGGAAATCAAGTTGAAATACTCAGTTATTATGTATCAGTAATGCTGTAAAATATTGGGTAGTATCGTGCGTACTTCCCGATACATTTGAACCGAATGTTCATCGTGTTTTACGACATTTACTAATAGTTATTTTGCAAATAACCACTTTTCCAGATGATTGAGCTTCAACTTTGGGAAAGATCGGATCCTCTGTTTCAGCGATGCTATTGCGTGTGTCTGTAACCTCTAACTATGGAAGCCGGATTGGACCATCTCGCAACCTCGCGATCTCACATTCATTTCCTTGTAGCGAGGTAGCGACGCAACGAGGGAGCGACAAAGCAAGCGAAGGGGCGACGGATCGAGAGGGCGAGATTAATCTATGGTGTTCTATTTGTGCCAAGTTTCCGTCGCCTTTTGAAACGCGACGTCGCGTTTCGAAACGCGACGTCGTGTTTCGAAACGCGACGTCGCGTTTTTAAAACACGACGTCGCCTTTTGAAAAACACGACGTCGCCTTTTAAAACGCGACGTCGCGTTTCTTTCCTATGTTTTTGCATTGTAAAACTCGACACAACGAAACTCGACGTCGCGTTTTCAAAAGGCGACGTCGTGTTTCACCCGCGTCTTGTTTGGCAATGTTAAAAGATAGGAAAGAAACGCGACGTCGCGTTTTAAAACGCGACGTCGTGTTTTTTAAAAGGCGACGTCGCGTTTTCAAAAGGCGACGTCGCGTTTCACGCGTCGCCTTTTGAAACGCGACGTCGCCTTTCGAAACGCGACGTCGCCTTTTGAAACGCGACGTCGCCTTTCGAAACGCGACGTCGTCTTTTGAAACGCGACGTCGCCTTTCGAAACGCGACGTCGCCTTTCGAAACGCGACGTCGCCTTTTGAAACGCGACGTCGTGTTTTGATAGTAGAACTGCGCATGTCTAGGGATCATTTATTTTCAAGAAATTGTGTAGGTGCCATATTGTACTTTTCAGAAAAGGCCAGGAGTTTTAATTTTCCATTTGGGTTCTCCTTAATATTTTGAAGTTAACAAATCACAGCAATATAAAAATTCATACTCATATAATTCAGGTTTTCTTGATGCAATATTACTGCAATTCTGGCAAATCAGTTTCAATACAAACACATCTTAGAACATTTTAAACTCTAGGAATTTTGGGGTATTTTTTAGTTGTAAAATTTGATGAAAGAATTTCGCTGACAAAGTTAGAGAAATTCCCAATTCCCAAAATGCTTTTTTAGCAGATATATTCACTAGATTTGCATCAAAATTGCATCAAGACAACCCAAATGATAATATTCAGGTAGCTGTGATTTGTTGAGAGAGACACCAAACACCTTTTGAAACGCGACGTCGCCTTTCGAAACGCGACGTCGCCTTTTGAAACGCGACGTCGCCTTTCGAAACGCGACGTCGCCTTTCGAAACGCGACGTCGCCTTTTGAAACGCGACGTCGCCTTTCGAAACGCGACGTCGCCTTTCGAAACGCGACGTCGCCTTTCGAAACGCGACGTCGCCTTTCGAAACGCGACGTCGCCTTTTGAAACGCGACGTCGTGTTTTGATAGTAGAACTGCGCATGTCTAGGGATCATTTATTTTCAAGAAATTGTGTTGTGACTATAGATACAATGCTTTAGTTAGACAAGACAAATGACATACATGTAGATATATGTAGAAGACTGTGTAATGTGTGGTAGGAAACTTCGCTGTGCTTATATCCGTCTCA
Organism: Hanleya hanleyi; assembly: GCA_036873755.1. Classification (NCBI taxonomy): domain Eukaryota; kingdom Metazoa; phylum Mollusca; class Polyplacophora; order Lepidopleurida; family Hanleyidae; genus Hanleya; species Hanleya hanleyi. The sequence continues at coordinate 18,796 of JAVTVY010006145.1, read as the reverse complement.
GAAATTAGGTCATGTATATCCATTGAGTATACGCACCCTTCAAGACAAGAACAAGCTGACATTATTAGTGCGCATAAAGCATGTATTTAGACAATGTTTCCTCATTAGCTTTCAGTTACTTGTACAGCGATCAACTAATTTGTTTTCAAGATAATCATCCTATCCGTCCTCTAAACGTTTGTCAGGCTTTATTATTTTTATATTATTCACATTGTATCATTAATCTTGGGTGTAAAACTCGGCTGGCAGTGTCGTTTATTACTTGACTTTTAATTGCCATTTCACTATGCATTCAGTTATAGCACAATGCACTCATGGACTCACTAAGTGGAAGCTGTGCCGTTAGTGTCACCCATAGAGGACATTTAAATGTTGATTGATTAATTTATTTCAACTGGGTTAAACCGGTCCTCGGTGAAAACAGTTTCTACCCCTAGACCAACACATTTTCACTTGGCTGTAAATCTTTCACCACCAAGTGTAAAAATGGAAGCTGGATTGATCTGCATGGGTGGAAAACATTCCAGCCAGGTGCTTCTCAGGTTAATGATATTAAAAGTGACTTACCAAGTTGAGTAATACGTTATTGAATTTGAGCTTTGAACCCTTTGTATAGTTATTTATACGCTATGTAGCGGTTTTAAAATAATTGGGCACTCTATCACAAAAAAACAAATCCTCTTAGTTCAGATAGGTCAATGCTACCACCACCTATTTTTATCAAAAATAGGAAAATAAGCGTGTAACCATTCCCGGAGACGCCGCCACAAATTTAGGTTCGTTTATTTCAATCTCAGTTAAGAGTTTCTGCCCTTATTGCTTCGCTCTCCTATCAAAGTCTAGTTTCACGATAACGGTGACAACCTTGTAACCCACAGTTTTGCTGATAGCATTGGAACCCTCTACTATTGTGATTGTCTTATAATTCTCTGAGATGGTCAAGCGGATAGCTCTGGCTCACTAATAACAAATGCTCCCTAAACCTGCACATGCGCAGTTGAAAGACCAAAAGGCGACGTCGCGTTTCGAAAGGCGACGTCGCGTTTCGAAAGGCGACGTCGCGTTTCGAAAGGCGACGTCGCGTTTCAAAAGGCGACGTCGCGTTTCGAAAGGCGACGTCGCGTTTCGAAAGGCGACGTCGCGTTTCGAAAGGCGACGTCGCGTTTCAAAAGGCGACGTCGCGTTTTGAAAAGGCGACGGAAACTTGGCATAACATCCCATGATAAATAATCCTTATTGATAGTTGATGAATTATGCAAGCAAACAATCCTCTCTTCTGTCATAAAAATACTGAGTCCACCCATTTAGTGTGTCTGATTGTTAGCCAGGGTTATTTTCCGGTCTCTCACAGCAACATGGTGTTTTTTAGCAAATGCGCGAAAAATTATATCACAGTATTAGTGTTTGAATTCCTCAAATTAACAGAGTGAGGGTCTATAAGGAACCATGTATATCTCAGGTCAAATTATTCTTTGCAAATCATTTACTACATTTGCTAGCAGGAGCAAGACTAATGTATTCTTTTGCAATCAGCATTCAGAGTTATTTCAGAAATATAATTTGTAGCTTTAGGGTTGAAGAGATATTTTATCATTGAGTTGCCCCATTTATTTTCCAGGCCATTTTGGTCCGCGGATGACCTGAGCTATGATTCATTTATTTGTAACAAAAAACAGGGACTTTGTGACTATTTCATCTCAAATCGCACGCACGTGTATTTGTTTATATGGAAGTTACAACCACGCATGAACATCGAAAGGCCCAATATTGACCAATCAGCGATCGGCTAACCTTCTGTCTCTATCCGCAAGTGTACTCAAAATATCACAAAATGGAGGTCAAGCGGATAGCTCTGGCTCACTAATAACAAATGCTCCCTAAACCTGCACATGCGCAGTTGAAAGACCAAAAGGCGACGTCGCGTTTCAAAAGGCGACGTCGCGTTTCGAAAGGCGACGTCGCGTTTCGAAAGGCGACGTCGCGTTTCGAAAGGCGACGTCGCGTTTCAAAAGGCGACGTCGCGTTTCGAAAGGCGACGTCGCGTTTCGAAAGGCGACGTCGCGTTTCGAAACGCGACGTCGCCTTTTGAAAACGCGACGTCGCCTTTTGAAAACGCGACGTCGCCTTTTAAAAAACACGACGTCGCGTTTTAAAACGCGACGTCGCGTTTCTTTCCTATCTTTTAACATTGCCAAACAAGACGCGGGTGAAACACGACGTCGCCTTTTGAAAACGCGACGTCGAGTTTCGTTGTGTCGAGTTTACAATGCAAAAACATAGGAAAGAAACGCGACGTCGCGTTTTAAAAGGCGACGTCGTGTTTTTCAAAAGGCGACGTCGTGTTTTAAAAACGCGACGTCGCGTTTCAAAAGGCGACGTCGCGTTTTGAAAAGGCGACGGAAACTTGGCACAAATAGAACACCATATTAATCCGATCTCGTCACCTCGTACGTTACATCACAATCTCGCTGCCTCGCAACCTCGCTTCATCGATACCTCGCAATATCGCTCTGTCGTTTCGCCATCTCGTTACCTCGCTGCATCGCGCTGTGAAAATGAAGGCGAGGGATCGAGAATGCGGAACCAGCGGCGGTACACCCCCAAATCGCCCAGGCCAGATAGGGTTAAATCGGTTCAGGAAAACTGTGTTGTTGTAATAATGCTCGAATAAACTACCCAGGGAATGTTTAGAACGGCTTTCAAGCCCGTGATTTAACTCAAGAGGTGGCTTTCAGTATTCTGAGTGGAGAAAATGGCGTATAAAGTAGCGTTTTCTAACATGCCGGACATTTCAATCTGGCAGCTTTAAGATTCTGTCGGCTAGACCGATACATTCCGTAGAAATCAGTATTATAACATATCTTGTAGGGGCTGCATGTCAGGCTACTTGAATATATGTTTGGTGGTCATCCCCATCGGCGTATACATGAACTTGCGATGCCAAATCACTTTTTTGTGTATTGTTTTTGTTCTCTTGACTCTGATTCTCCCGCTAACAACCGTGTTCGATTAGTTCTGATTTGAAATTAGGTTCACGGTGACCTGTAACTAGAGCTGCGGCGAATAAAAGGTTAACCAATCTTTGCTTTCGCAAATCTCTGAATAGCTGGTGGTTACCTATTTTTGGAGCAACATATATTGCTACGACATCGTCTGGATCCTGTTTAGCATTGTAGCGCAACCTGGGTCGATTCTTTAGTCGTGAACTCATCAAGGCCGCCGACACTATCACAATTAACAACATTCTCCCTGCCGGGTCGATACATCTGCAGCCGTTAACGATATATGCTGTTCCTAAGAAGTAGGCTCTCATTTGCAAATTGTCCGGTAATGAGTGAGTGAGTGAGTGAGTGAGTTCATCCGAATCCTTTCGTCGGCAAAATAAGGAGAACCGTTGACATTAGAACCTTGATTTTTGGCATGAACGTGCATTAGGGGACAGTTATCAGCAAGCCCTCCAGCTTAGGGCAGCATGGTTTACCATACCATGTTTGTCTGGCACAGGAGGTAGATTAAAGTACCAAACAGATTGGGCTCTCTGAGGATCCATTGTGATCAGTGTCTGTAGAGCCTAATTTTCAAAATTCGAAATTCAATTTTTTTTTGCAGTTTTGGTTAGGTTTTTGTTAGGATTAGGGTTTTGTTAGGGTATGTTTGTTTGGGTCATCGTCGCCGTGTGACCAATAAGGTTAGGTGCGACGTTAAAATTCAAACAACCAACCAACCAGTTATCAGCAAGTTCTGAGCTGACCAATATTTGATGAAAATTTCTGGTGATTTTTGATGAAAATCACTGGTGATTCTGACTTGGTCAGTGTCCATCTTAAGATAGGCAGGATTTTTCAACTTGGGTTGTTGGTATTTCCAAGAGTTCAGTTCGCGTCGGAGTCCTAATGCCTATCCTACTTCGTAGGTCTTATGACGTTAGTCACACTGCCATGTTGGTATTACATAAACAACATTTAACATTGAAGGCCATAGGTCTCTCGTTCTGACCATGCTTATAGAGAAAGTAATCGGAAAGTAGGGTATAGGGAATATATAGGCCTTCCAGGCCATGTAATACGGTAAACACTCAACATGTAGGTATCAGATCCGTCAATTAGTATTCAGCTCCATAACAATTCCCACTTAAGTAATCAAAATGCCTTTTACGTTTGGCGGTTTAACACAAATTCCAATAGCAATAAAATGAAATAAAAAAGTTTAACTCTTGAATTGAGAGCAGCGGTCAACAGTTTTCAATGATGGCATGAAGTGATTTTCTATTCGTGAAAATTCATTTCTTTTTTAGAATACCGGTACCATGTATCTCGGTCAGGCGTCCATTGTCTATGTTTATTTGAACACTATATGAAGATGTAAAACACTTGGCGTTAAAAGGGCGAAAGCCCCGAGTCAAACTAATTTTTTTTTTTGCTAAAACGTAGGGCCATATTTTTATGAATGCTGCGACCGCATTTGTTGTCAGTGTATGACATTCATCAAAGAATTTGAGAAACTTAGAATTTAGGCGTGTCGGGGAATAGCAGTATTTGAAGGTTTTTCATCAGCAATGTTCTGAGGTGTTTATTGAAATCCTCATAGTTTTCACACCATCAAGCAAATGCTAACGTACAAATACGAGATATGTTCATATGTTCTTCTGAAATGTTGATATCCAGAAATTTGCAGTTAACTATGTCCAAATTATTGATGATTCATTGGGTCGGATCTGATTAGTTTCCTTAGGTAATAACATAGTCTTCTATTCAAATTACTGGTAACGTCTAGGTTTTATTTCAGCCTGTGTAAGCTTGCTACATGTTTTTACATGTACCTTTAAAAAAGGGTTTGAGCACTTCGAGTGTGTCTCGTTTTTGTTGTTGTGTTGACATAGATCAGTTGATGTATTTCGTGCATCGATAACTTCAAAATGAGACAACAAAAAAAAACAGTCATAGTTGAAGGATTTTACAGAACAACGGGTGGACACAGTCGAAGTTATTAGAAACAGAAAATACACAACCTGTGTGGAGATTAACTCTAGATGGCCTGGGTTTCTTGGGACTTGTCCAGGCCTGGGGGATATTTCCCTTAACCCTACCTGGCCTGTGAGGGGGGGGGGGAGCAAATGCCTTCTCCCCCTACCAAACTTTCTGTGCTATCTCTGGAACGACAAAAAATGGAGAGCTGAAACTCCTTGACTTTATAGTTTATCATATTGGAGTCACTCTGAGCCTATTTGCATAACCCCCCGAGCAGAGGATCGTGAGTACATTCAAAATGGCGGCCACGTGGGGTACCAGAAACGTGATGTTTTTGTCATATTTCTTCAAAATTTGCGCTTTTCCGAGATGAAAAGTGGGCAAAACTATTTTATTTCACATCACATTAATATTTCCTAATTTATCATGTAGTTTTTAGGGAGTAATTGCATAAATAAAAAAATCGGAAAATCCGACCGAAAAATCGACCAAAAATGCCGTTTTTTGAGAATGACATCACGTGACGTCATCAAAGCGGTCATCTTGGATTTTGTAACATTTGCTGGTAGAGCTTGACCAAAGGGTAGAGTGTGGTAAGTTTCAGCCCCCTAGCTCAAGGAGTAAGAAAAATAATTAGGGAGCCCCCAGGCCAGGATACGTCCCAAAAAGCCCAGGCCAGATAGGGTTAATCCTAGAATTAGGCAACTGAAATTTTCCACACTATACCCCTGGGTCAAGCTCTACCAGAAAATGTAACAAAATTCAAGATTGCTGGTTTGGTGACGTCGCCGTCAGCAAACGATATTAACGATTTTTCGGTCAGATTTTTTCTCGAATTTTCCATTTATGTTTTCTTCGCGAAAGCTGCATAATGATAAATAATAATCTGATGTGAAATAAAAAGAGTTCCTGCCCACTTTTCCTCGTAGAAGAGCAAGAATTTCGAAGAAAAGTGACGAAAATCTCACTTTTCTGGTAGCACGCATGTCGCCATTTTGAAGTTACCCATGATCCCCCGGAATTATGCAAATAGGCTCAAAAGCCACGGAGTGTCAGCTCACAGTTGTTGTCGTACTGGTATGTCTGGGGATAGGATAGAACGTGCTCCCAGCGGCTAATTCTCCTACTCTATTTCATACCTCTTGATAATGAGGCTATTGTTTTTGCAAATTATGGAAAAACATAGATCAAATTATCCTACTGTGTCCTTTTTCCACGGATTTTGTAAACGGATTAACTTCAATTAAATTCAATTTAAAAGTCCGGTACTGTCTGTGAAGTACCGATGTAAAAGTTAAAAATGTTCTGGCTAATTGTGTCCGTTTTATATAGAAACTAAGGACTTAAGGTGGGGGAAATGTCCTAGCTGGGTTACAAGATAGGGGCCGGACACTCTTAGCCACCGAAAAGTCTAAGCTTCCACACTCTGGAATCGTAATTTTACGTAATTTTGAAACCCGAGACGCGATTCCTCAAACTCAAAAGTAGGTCCATACCTGCAAAATCAGTAAACACCCTCGTATGGTTAATTGCCCCAGGTCCAAGAGAGAACATGGGATGAATGCTCGGTACAACATAGGATACGTTCCCCATATCTGTGGATCCACCAATCATTTCTATAATCTCTTTCCTGGTTTCCAAAACCACACCACATGCCTCTGCGTGTTTCTTGTAGGAACTGATCAGTGCTGAATTAGTTAACACTTTCAAATAGGGATTATCCATGTATGTCACGTCCACCTGAAAATATTATAATACGTGAAATATGATGACGATGATGATGATGATGATGATGATGATAATGTAACTGCATCCAATACTCGAAAGATCTTATTAGTAGACATATATTAACGCTATCTGGCCTGGACTTTTTGAGACCTGAGATGGCCCCTCTAATTATTTTTCTTACCCCTTGAGCTAGAGGGCTGAAACTTACCACACTATACTCTTGGGTCAAGCTCTACCGGAAAATGCAATAAAATCTAAGATGGCCGCTTTGATGAGGTCATAGTGACGTCATTTTTAAAAACGATATTTTTGGTCGATTTTTCGATCAGATTTTCCGAATTTTTTATTTATGCAATTTCTTCGCAAAAACTGCATGATAAATTAATAAATATTAATGTGATGTGAAATAAAATAGTTTTTGCCCACTTTTCCTCGCGAAAAAGCAGAAATTTTGAAGAAATATGACAAAAACATCACTTTTCTGGTAAACCACGTGGCCGCCATCTTGAATTTACCCATGATCCTCTGCTCGGGGGTTATGCAAATAGGTTCAAAATGACCCCAATATGATAATCTATAAAGTCACAAAGTTTCAGCTCTTTATTTTTTGTCGTTCCGGAGATTGCGCAGAAAGTTTGGTGGGGGGGGGGGGCGGGGCGGCCAGGTAGGGTTAACATAAAAATGCAAATAATCGAGTAGCAAGAGAGAAGCGGTAAAAATTATTCAATGATGCTGACAAGAGAACATGATGTCACCAGCTGTATCTCACTGAAGAGTACTCTTCAACCAAATCAGCTTTGAAGTCAATAGTGGGAAGTAGCCTTTTCAGAGCAACGGGATCAGGCTCGTGTTACCATTGCGGCGTGTTCTCGCGCTGGAGGAGGGACTGTCCATTCGTCGGCGTCAACCCCCAGTTGCTCAGAGGTGGTAGAGTCCCGTCAACAACTGCTCATTAAATAAGGACTATCAGTTAAGTTCTCTGTTCAGACTGGTTCATTGATTAATAACAAATTTGTCAATAACGTTTCTGAATCATTACCTTCCCACAATCTTGTTAAATATTATTTCAATATGGGGAAGGTATGAGCGAATCATAGTTAAGGGAATTCTTGAAGAACGTAGTCAGTTTCGGAGAGACATAGGATCTATAGATTTCATTGTTGATATAGTGGAAAACTACTACATAATTCCGTTTTATACGATCCCTTGTGCAATGTATATTAGAAATAATTTATCTGCTATGCGTCATAGACATTTTGTTAAATCAGCAATTGTTGCTCTTGTTAGAAAAGGGTTTGTAGTAGAATGTATGGAAAAGCCAACGCTTGTTAATCCGCTATTTGTGGCTATTCAGGCTTCAGGTAAAGCTTATTCTAGATCTGTAAAATATGAAGATTGACTGATATATATTTCAAGGAATAGTTGGCTGGTGACTTTTGATATTTACTCGGCATATCATCACGTTGATTCCTTGGATTTTCGTGGTGTGATGATTAGGGAGAAAAACATTATTACAAATTTCTTGTATTGCCGTTTGGCCTATCCACTGCGCCGTTTATTTACACAAAGGTCACCAGACATTACGCACGATGTCCGCAATGATGTGTTTTGTTATTTCTGGTATGTAGTGCGCATTTCATGCTGGAGAAGAGTCTAATGTGTCTCAATTACGCTAGAATTGTGACCCACCATAGAAACACCATGTATCTTGCACCACGTGGTGCTTTTGTGATCCAAAGACCTCGGTTGAATACACAAGCTGTGCGGTACGGGCCAGATAACTCTTACTTCGCCATCATTGACAAGATGGGGTCGTCATGATGGCGCTTGATAGTATCGGCTTAATGAACCAGTTTCTGCAATATTATTTTTTGACGTTGATTGAAATGCTCACAGTTTTCGTATGATCTGGGCAATGTTACAAACTCATGCAATATTGCAGATAAAGAGATAGGCAACCAGCTGCCAGGCCTTTTAACTGGAAATTAATGATCACCATATCTTTGTTGATCCGAAAATATCACATCGCATAATGAGAAAGATTACTGAGAAGGTCTTTGCCCTAAGATAATCACATTTGATTTGAAGGACGGAAAATTCTCTTTCGGGTCATATAATTACAGCATTTGTTAGGGAAATTCAACAGGGATTTGAATAACAGTGCTGATCCTTCGGGAATATCACAGTCCGCAAAGGGATAGCTGACAATAGCAACGTGACCACATCACATGAGATTAAGCCCTTTTAATCTTTATAAAGGTATATCCGAATAGGATGTTCCATTTGGACCATCGGTGATGCCTTCAAATTTGGAGAAGATCTATATATATCTTTCATCGCGTGGTGTATTTGAGGATCGTCCAAAGTAAAACGATCGTCTATATACAGTTTGGTGAATGCTAAGGAGCGGGCTTCGAAGGGTTGGTTTTTTTTCTCGACAATTTCTGCATATATGCAACTATGAGCATAACTGTCCATGTCCCGCTAATCAAAATTTCTAGGTGTTTTTTATTCGAATGACGTTGTATATTGATCCTGTCATATTATCCTGTTCCAAATTCTCCTATACTATAACCACTGGATGTCGGCATGGGAAAATATTTGTCTTGGAGAGTTTTGAACACCTGGGCTTGTATTGTTCAGCAATTACACCCGTCCTAAAGGAAAAATACTTAACCCCAGCAAAAGCGAAGCAAAGTTCGCAACCTCAGCCGGACCGATGTCACATGGTTATCTTGGGGTTCGACATTTTACATGTTCCAAATACAGAAGACAGATCCGACACTTAAAAGACAACTTTCGTCCATAATTTTTCCCGTCCATAATTGAAAATATCAATTGACATCATTAGGCATAAATTTGAAAAATACGTAAATTTAGAAATACTGTTTTCATAGGTGTGCTCAATGTATACTTGAGGCACGGTTAGTGTGAGAAAGTTGATATTTTAGAGCAAGGGCGAAGCTTTTTCCTCCCAAACATGCCTGAAATATACATTGAGCACGCCTATGAAACCATTATTGCTATTCTATTGCATTAGTTAAATGATTATCAACGAAATTGCAATGGAAATTTGAGAAAAAACACTACACGAAAATCTTGATTTGAAATTATTTAACAACACCACTAAATTTAAGGTGAATATAACTGTTATATTTGCAAAACTTTAAACAGACCTGTAAATATTAACATATGCGGATATAATTTGCATGCTTTTAGCATACACATCGGGACCCTGGTGTACGTATTGTGTTTCAATGGAAAGACAAATATAGACAAATGTATTTAAATGACAAGTCAACACAGAAAATATATGTATGATACTGTATTGCCAGCTTTTGTAAATGTGCATCATTTGCCATATATTTCACTTATATGCGCCATACGTTTGCTATTATATTTACCATATGTGGACAATAGATATTGCAGCTTGGACAGGCCTTTATGACACAGCATGACATACACAGTACAAAGATATCCAAATAATTATATTATATGCAATTATATATGCCACACTGAGACATCAGGTGCAAATTAAACCGATTAATTTGCAGACTTTTAATATACGGCACGTGAGTTGATAAATATTTCGGTTATATTTTATACTGTGAGATATATATTTTGCAGGAAATTAAATGTAACAATACTATTCACCATATATTCTCTACTGTATGGAACGGTGGCTCATATAATTAATATATGAGCAAATTTATACTACATAGACAAATTTAATCAAACAAATGAATTTTATTAACTAAACATTCACCAAATAGCGTGATACAGACAACTGAAGGTTATGGAAATGTAATCCTTTTATTCACAACGTTGCGACAGCCATGTGAATTATTATTGCATGCTTCAGTAAAATCGAAAGATATTTGCTGAAAATAGGTATCGTAATTTAAACGTATCAGTTGCCTCACATAGCCGAAGCAGATTTTGAAAACATCTGATGACACCAGGATTGGGCAACTATGGTGAACGTTACCAACATGGGCATGTAGATGCTAAACGTTAAAATATCACGGTTTTATCAAATTGCTAATAAATGCTTATAGTTAACCAGTCATGGTCCTGGTATAAATAATTTAGGTAGCACTTGCCCTATCGAAACAGAATATAAAATTTGGCATAATTGAACACAAACAATTATCATAGCCCAGCAGATAGTCAAAGGCTTTCCAAACAATATATGCATGATCGAAGTTCATTAACTTTTTTTTTATATTGTGCGATTTTGAATACAAGGCAATCTGTATTTATATCCTTATTAATGATTTACAGAAATTGTGTAGTTAATACATTGTTAATAAGAGTGCTATGTTATTTACAAGTCTGAGGTGTTCATCATTTATGTATGCTTGATACGAGTACATTAATTCCTTCCCGAAAATACAAAATGATTATTAAAATTTCCCGGAAATTATATCTGGAAAACGTGATTCGAGAAAACAATGAGCCGGAATGAACCGGGGAAGTCGATTCGATACAAGATAGCTGACATAGAGTATGATTCAATTTGATCTGACACAATTTAGCTTGTTGGATTCAAAGATCATTCATGATTATTTAATGATTGGTGTCTAATCGTTTTGTCACACTGGCATATTGCTAGCCTGTACATCTCTCTGTAGACAACACTTGGGCAAACATATGTAGGAAGCTTAATATATTATGCAACTTCTTATCTGATGCCTTCTCTTCTCAAGATACAAATGTGGCTGATAAATCCAACCTTTATTTCACTGAACTTTTATTGATTAGTGGTGAAATGACTGGGCTGGGGTAGATAATGGTTCTGTTTCCGTCAACTTTTGTATAACACCGTAACAAAGCCCGTCAATTTGACATCAATTTAACACTTCCATCAGTTACACAACAGAAACATAGCATTCTGATTGTATTGCTTGTATACTGATCTGACATCAGGCAGGAACACCAAGTAACAAGATCATATTATACCGGTAATATAAGTTATCCTGTCACTGCGAGTTTGATACTGAATTTTACCTTGTTTCCGGGCGAAAATACCACACGACCGCGAATGTGGCATTCGCCAGGAAACAGGATAAAATTTAGTATCCAACGAGCAGAGACAGGATAACGAATTTATTTCTACGAGCAGCGTTTAAACTCTGGAAAGAGGCGAGGTAAAGTGGGTCTAAAACTTGCTAATCAGACACGACAAAAGTCACAATAAAAACGGCTGGAGACGCGTCAAATATTTTGAAATATTCGGGATCAGCATTGTAGATTCGGTCATATTTCATACAAGAAATGTTGACTTCTGCTCAAAAAGTCAAAAGACCGTACAGCGCTGGAGTTTTATCGTCGACTCTTTGACGGATCGACCGAGCTGGGGTCGAGTCGACGAAAAAGACTGCAAAGTTTGCGAAGAGAAAACGTCTGAATATAGTCAATCGTGAATTGAACAACGTATTCCAAAAATATTTTTTATCTGCTAACAGTATTTTGATTCATGTAACCTAGAATTGTACACGTCAAATAAGAATAAACGCGAATATCAGGGGTAAACTCCCACAGCACCCACATTGTTTGTTGGGGAAGTTAGCTGCCAGTTCACGATTCACAATTTGCTATTCGTTTGTGAAGCTAGATGCCAGTTCACAGTTCACGATTAAAAGCATTCTAGCGTCTGTAGACACCCTTCCATGTGGTTTACAGTCACCAAACTTGGTGCACATTTACTACGAGACAACAGCTACATGATGGTACCGTTAGTTCCACGATCCGCCGCTAAGGGGCGAATAGTGAACTGGCATCTGAATAAGTAACTCGGTTGGTAGACACCCTTGCAAGAAGTTTAGAGCCACCAAACATGCTACACATATATCATGAGACAATACCTACCCGGTGGTATCGTTAGTTCCACGATCCACCTCTATGCGGCGAATAGGTAACTGGCGTCTGAATAAGTAACTGGGATGGTAGACACCTTTTGACGTGGTTTTGGCCACCAGACTTTGTACAATGTACATATATACTAGGACACCCTATCTACATGATGGTGCCATTATTTCCACGACCCACCACAAGGGTTCAAATAGGTAATTGGCATCTGAATGAGTAACTGGGCTGGTAGACATCCTTGCATGTTCCATAGAGCCACCACACTTGGTACACATATACTACGAGACAATTATGCCTAGATGATGGTACCGTTAGTTCCACGATCCACGGCTAGGGAGCGAATAGGAAACTGGCATCTGAATAAGTATTTGGGATGATAGACACCCTTGCGAGTGGTTTAGTGCTCCCAAAACTTAATGGCACAACTATACTACGAGACAATTCCTACATGAAGTCATTAGTGTCATTAGTTCCACGATCCACCACAAGGGGCCGAATGGGTAACTGGAATCTGAAGAAGAAACTGGGTTGATAGACACCATTGTAAGTGGTTTAGAGCCACCAAATTTGGTACATATATACTACGAGACAATACCCACATGATGGTACCGTTAGTTGCACAATCCACTGCTAGGGGGCGAATAGGTAATCGGCATCTTAACAGGTAACTGGGTGGGTAAATATATTATGTGTGGTTCAGAGCTACCAAACTAGTATACACATATACTATAGCAACTCCAAACAAGCTCTCAGATTGAGATTACTCCGCCAATACAAACCTTCTTCTATCACTGTAATAGCCTCATTATTCATTAACAAAATATCCCCGATTCAGTGATAACGAGTTTACGTTGTTGATTTTTGTTTGAGTTTCGCATGAATATAGTCCATGCGTATGGAACTGCCGTAGTGTGTGATGCAATGGATGCTATTACTAACTGTATAGGGGTGACAGCTTGTTAGGCGATCATATGTCGACTGTACAACTTTGTCGCTGAACGCAAATCAAAGCGCCGTGTTCCAGTTAATTGTTCTAGATGGGCTTTAAAGGTACATGTTATGGCAGTCTTTCTGGTATTTCAAGCTAGTTAACGAATAAAACAACGGGTTGTCACTCAGTTGCCTCTCTCCCTAAATCACTGTGCTGTATGGAAGGTCCCCTATTCTCATCGAGAATTGACCAATCGAAACGTCAGCTTGGCCAGTAGACTGTTTCAATCAGCTCCGGACACCACACCGAAAAGTTGTCTAATATTCTTCGGAACTGTGCTAGTGCATTCGACTGCGGTCAGGGGTCAGTTGGACCCCTGTGATGAGGGTGATACTTTGGTCGAGCGACCGGGGTAGAAAAAGAGACAAAATAGGATATACCCCTCCCCAGAGAAGAACAAGACAAACTGATTTTAATTGATAGTCCAATATATAGTGATTATGAGTTACCGGTGATGGTGACCAATTTAATTTTTAGCCTTGTTTTTCATGTTTACCATGGTAGAAATGGCAAAAAGATGAGGGTTTTGGATGAAAATGAATTCTTCATCGGAACACATGTGAGAGATAAAACTGTCTCAGTGTATAGTTGATCAAATCTAGTTAATCTCAGTCTATTTCTACAATGTAGAGCAGAGTATCATGGTAATTCAAGAAATCGGCCACATCAGATATGTCGTAATTTTTACATTTTATCTGTTTATTTCATCTAATTTTGCGCATGCCTTGAAACGGTGGTATATACAATGGAAAACAGCTTGTAGTACATGTTTGTAATATAGATTGCTTCTCTGTGGTAACAAAATTCTCCTCTGCGAATACATATTTGCATTAATAAGAAGGATAATGAATCAGATTGTAAATTAATCATTTAATATGTAATTCTACATAGAAATCTGTAGTATGCTCTGACAGAGCAATTTCTCTGCACGTTATGTATGGGAAAGAAACATCACCATTGGAAATTGTATAAGCTGGCGCATTATTATTCAGTGTTGAACTATTTATTTCGAATATTGTTCGAATATGAATCAATTTATATGAGATATATATAGACGCCCAGGTATATAATGCGCATTGAAATACATTCTTTAAGTGTACTTTAAGAATTCACTATGTTCCTCTGTGTAACAGAATGGGATAAATTCTGTATTGATAACAATTATATGACAGCGTCTAGACTTGAATTTTGTTGTGCAATGTTTCGGCAGAGCCACAAAGAAAACACTTGGACCGTTGCTGTTTATCACCTATAGCAACGACAATTTGGCCTGTAGAATGCGCCTGTATGCAGACGGCATATGTCTATACAAAGAAATAAACGACAGTACTCACTCGAGAGGAATGTATTAGAAGCTCCACCCTGTGAAACTTAACATGGTATACATACATCTGTATCTCTGAAAAGCTGACATGGGATAAACACATAGAATATGTCAGTAAAAAGTAAAATCGGTTGTTAGGTATGTTGCGAATTTTTTTTAACTCAGAAAATACCTCAGATTGGCCTACCAATCTTTTGTATGATCCACTTTAGAATATGGATCGACTGTGTGTTCTTTATCAAAATAAATCTGAACAACTTAGAAAATATACAAAAAAGAGCGGCCAAACGCGTCACTGGTAATTACAACATTGATTGTGATAGATTGTTACAAAAGAGTGGGCTACACTAAAGCAGAGAACAACCAATGCTATAGACTAGTCAGTTGTTATAAGATGTTCCATGGCTTTATAGACATACAATGTTCACATTTCTTCTCACTGGCACCTGTTACATCGAACCGCACGTATCACCCTTTTATTTTCTTGATGTTGTTATTTTACACATGTATACCTTAGTACATTATTTATCTTATCTGGGTGCCAGTCCAGTTGCCAGTTCACTATTCGCCCCCTAGCGGTGGATCGTGGAACTAACGGTACCATCATGTAAGTTCATGTGTTCCAAGTTTGGTGGCTCTAATCCACTTGCAAGGGTGTCTACCAGCCCAGTTACTTATTTCTGATGCCAGCTCATATCTCTTGATATTGTTATTTTACACATGTATATCTTAGCACATTATTTATCTTATGTTCATGCTACACCTGATGATATCATCTGTATTTTTAAAATTATTTATCTTATCTTCCTTATTTATCAGCTACATATGATAGTATCTTAACTATCTTTTGTGTATACCATATGTACCTTTGTTTTCATTTACATTTCAACTGTTTTTATTATATTGTGTAGGCCTATATATGCTGTTATCTTCATGAATGTATTTGTATATATTGTTGAAGACCAAAATAACGACCCTAGCTCATGTCAAAATCACTAAGTTAATAAATAAACAAATTAATATCCCCTATTCACTCGAAACCCGTTATTTTGTTAATTTGAAACTAGACACACTCGAAATCAGCAATATATACTATAATGTGACTATATTGTTGTTTCAGTTTTGTTCTTAAAAGGAAAAAAACTGTTGTTCCAAGTCGATGGTTTGTCACAGATCCACACCTCTGGTTCCGATTGTCAGTATTTTCGCTAGCCTCTTCTAGGAAAGCGTAAGTCGCGACATGTTATAATTTTCAGCTGTTCTTAAAACAAAAATTAATGTTCTTTTTCTATAATTACAGATTACAGAAATGAACTTATTTTTTTACCTATCAGCCCAAAGAATGAGCTATGTAATAGTTTCTAAATGACAAAAAATATCTCCCTAGTTTAAAATTAATATACTCTACATAGAGAGAGAGGAAGAGAGAGAGGGAGAAAGACAGAGAAGGAGCGTTCGGATTTGATACATTGGGCGGGGTATCTGCCTTCGGGAAGTTAGCAAAAATAGGTACACAGCGAATTAACTTGAGAACAATTTTGCCCCACTAAATAATACAGGCATGGAACTCACAAAAATCACAATTCCAGTTACTTACCGTTGTCGTGATTATATTTTGGGCTGGCACATGTGCATTCGATGAGCGATGCCAAAGCATGGTACACGCACATCAATCTGATCGTCTGGGAAGCTAAGAAACGGTCAAATCAACGATAACGAAACACTGCTTATTGAGACGGAGACATCCTTCGAGATTATCGGTAAAAAATTTTATCCATCTAGAAAACTGGAATATTTCAATCGAGACAGAATCAGGAGAAAACCGGGACACGCCACCAGGGCTTCTGCCCTCTCGGTTTCAGCCGACAAATTTCTTGGGACTTCTCGAAGTGCATCGATTAATTGAACGAGACTCTTTGTTTTATTCTGCTTCTGAATTGTTGTGCATCGTGCCCATGGTAGTTGAACTTCTCAAAACAAATACCCCCGCCCCACCCATGCCGTGTCTACCAGCCCAGTTTACTTATTGAGATTTTAGTTAACCATTCGCCGCCTTGCGACGGATCGTGGAACTAATGGTACCATCATGCAGGTATTATCTCCTAGGTTAACCCTATCTGGCCTGGGCTTTTTGGGACCTCTCCAGGCCTGGGGTGGCCCCCTCTAATTATTTTTCCTACCCCTTGAGCTAGGGGGCTGAAACTTATCACACTATACCCTTGGGTCAAGCTCTACCAGAAAATGTGAAAAAATCCAAGATAGCCGCTATGATGACGTCACAGTGACGTCATTTTCAAAAACGCCTTTTTTGGTCGATTTTTCGGTCAGATTTTCCGAATTTTTTATTTATGCAATTTCTCCGCAAAAACTGCATGACAAATAGTAAATATTAATGTGATGTGAAATAAAATAGTTTTTGTCCACTTTTCATCGCGGAAAAGCAGAAATTTTGAAGAAATATGACAAAAATATCACTTTTCTGCTACCCCATGTGGCCGCCATCTTGGATTTGCCCATGATCCCTTGCTCGGGGGATTATGCAAATAGGCTCAAAATGACCCCAATACGATAAAGTATAAAGTCACGGAGTTTCAGCTCTCCGTTTTTTGTCGTTCCGGATATAGCCTAGGGGGGGGGGCCATAATGGCCCCCCACAGGCCAGATAGGGTTAAGTGTACCAAGATTGGTGGCTCTTAACGACCCATTCGGACTTCAGTTTCGCGTCGCAACCACAAGCTGGACGCTCCCCAACGAGAGCTTCACATTGATGCCTCACTCGACCCATCCGGACCAAGAGTGGCCCACATCGACCCCACAACGTCCCTTCCAATGCCCTTTTCCCACAATTCCGTCTGCGCATGCACAAAATGTTAAAAACGGACGACACACTAGTCCAGTCGGATGGACCATCACGAATGCTTCACGATGACACATCATACGACCCAATCGGACCAACATGGGTCCGCTTAGACCCCAAACTGTCCATTCTAATACACTTTCTCTACTGCACATGCGCAGAATGACGTCAGTCCCACGTCACACCCATCCAGTCGTATGCTCCCTCACGAGTGCTTCACAGTGATGCCTCACTCGACCCAATCGGACCACTAGGGTTCCACCTCAACCCCAAAACGTCCACCCCAGCGCTACTTGCCCAGTGCGCATGCGCACAGTGACTTTTTAAAAAAAATCACCGCTTAGCTTCGAGACCCAGCCCATGGTGTTCTACGTGGTGAGACGAAAAAAACAAGATCCCACAACCCACACCGCAAATGAGCATGTGTGGATTTCCCATTAGGTTAAACATTGCATACCGCACATGTCCAGCGTTGGTTCCCGATTGGACTGCCCTCTGGTAGATATATTTTCAACCTTGCCTAGTATGGGGTGACTCGTGGCGTAGTGGATAACGTGTCTGCTTCTGGAGAGAGCAGCCAGGGTTCGAGTCCCGCTGGGAACCTTTCCCCTCTCCCACTGTATGGCTATGTCGAGGGTTCCCCACTTGCCATTTATGCTAGGCACAGTACTGGCGATATTGTTGGGGACCTTGTTCCATGCATTCCATTGATGCTTTGGCATTTAAGGCTTAATGACCCTTATATTCTCCCGGAGATGGCCGGACAATGCCGGAGATGATCGGGCATTCCCGGAGAATCTCCCCCGCGTATTTGAAGTCTCGGTACTACTTTCTGTCCGCGGAAGCTTCTCCCCGTAACTGCATCACCGCCGGACCGCATCATCGCGGAGAACCGCATCACCGCGGAGGGATATATGCCCCCAGGGGTTACTTCCGGTCACGTGACGGAACTATAGTGACCTTGACCCCTAAGATTACGTCAGCACCTCGTGACACCACAAAAGTAGGTCCATAGGGTCCCAGATCATCTTTATCTACTACATGGTGGTGGTGGTGGG
>JAVTVY010006143.1:0-39731 GCA_036873755.1 Hanleya hanleyi | reverse complement strand
GAACTGTTAGAAATGTAACTCCAGTCCATTCCTACTGATGGCCATGTCAATACTTGTTTGAACCTGTCAAAATAGTCGATACACTGGTTCATATGATAGTTACAGTGGACAAAAAATGCTATAGGCATACTCTCTACAAGAATAACCTCATCCTATATACAAATACATTGTGCAGATTACCAATGGCGATTTCTAGCTTACCTCAACACTGTTTGTTAGAAACTCAACAAAGTGATCAAAGCTGTCCGCCCCCGGCATCTCCTCTACAATCATCTCCAGTAGTGTACGGAACTCCCGTTTACTCAGTCTCGTGTCCTTGTACTCGGACTGCTTCTGTAACTCCTGTCGAGCTGAACAGATGAAGAATTCAGGAGTTTAGGATTTCAACTATGACAGCATCAATGTCTGATGTCAACATTTCCAGCAACTGAATAAGATCTTGCATACAAATTTTCGTTCACTAGAAAATAAAGCAAATACAATTCTGAGGTGGGCGTTCTGAGAACTTTCAACAGCATAGGTCACACAGCCCACATATCCATTTTTACGCTGTCTCTCAAGTGAAAGCAGACGATTTCTCAGGAAATGGCCACTCATCATATCAGAGGCTATCCCGAGTTGTTAAAAGATTGTTATTGAAGCATCCCAGTCCAGTGAATACCGTAAAATCAAGAAGCGTCAACATGTCTACTGGATCTCTGGAGCAATCCTGGCACTGATAAGTACTGTACAGTAACTGCCTATTTCTTATCAGAAAGGTTCCACAGAAGTTCTAACCGCCTATTTCTTATCAGAAAGGCCCCTGAGAAGTTCTGACCAGTTGCCATGGTTACTGACCATACTGCACAGTTCCGTTAAATTACTTAAATATACCAAGCAGTTACTGAACAGTCTTTCACAGCAACTGAGCAGTACTGCTCACAGCCTGTATAGAACCTGGATAGCAATGCTCATTGTTTCTTGCATAGAACTGACTAGTTCAGGATGAAATTTGTCGTTCTTGGATCAAAGCAACCGTTTGTTAATGACTTTACAGTACTGATCTGAAGGTTTCCAGACAGTGCCACTCAGTTACTGAAAAGAACCATGCCATATTAGGGCATTTCAGAACAATACTGATAGATAGGTACATTGTAATTCTGTATAACGTCAAGGGAGTACATGTTACTGACCTCGTTGTATAGCCTCAGTCTCCTGACCATCCTTATATTTTAACATGACTGTTTCCACCTCATCCATGTCCAGGTACCCGGACCCATCATTATCCCACTTCTCAAACAGACTGTTAACCAGCAGTTTACGCTTCGCAGAGATCGCATCCTGTCTGGCCTACAATTGGACAACACTGGTATTAACCCCTTCATTGACATGTGAACAAAACAATGCTGGAAGACCTTTTTCCACTCACTTAATAACACTGATAGAATCTGTAGGTAAACATCGATTGAATTGAAGCAGATCACTTTTCAGAAAATGGTCTATCAGTAGACTGATATTGACAGCCTGAAATGGTCTATCAGTAGACTGATATTGACATTCTGAAATGGTCTATCAGTAGACTGATAGTGACATTCTGAAATGGTCTATCAGTAGACTGATATTGACATTCTGAAATGGTCTATCAGTAGACTGATATTGACATTCTGAAATGGTCTATCAGTAGACTGATATTGACATTCTGAAATGGTCTATCAGTAGACTGATATTGACAGCCTGCATATTTTGTATATTTATAATTTACCATCTTTAGGTGATATCAGTCTTAATGATAAGCACATTGAATGATTATTTCATCTTCTTTTAATCATACAAGTACAAGAGCTAGAGAAAGAACATTCATTCTTGTTTGTTTAAAAGTTCCCGTTGTCTTTTCCCTATAATTAATAGATTCAATCTTGAAAAAGAACGGAGCAACTTTTTTATTCCTACCTTGATCAGTCTTCTGAGCTTTTCATCTTCTGTCTCAACATACTGATCCTTCAAAAATCTGACCAAGATATCAAAAGCTTCCCTGGGTGGGTTATCATTGAGAAAGGTCTCTGTTAGCTGTACAAACTGGGACACGTTCAGAGAGCTCTCGTCAAAGGCTGAGGCTTGTGATTGGCTTCTTGAGGTCCCAGTGATGCCTGATGGGAATGATGAGATGGTTATTGGATAAGGGTATTGTATATGGTACTTTGAACTCTGAGAGGGTAAGTCTTTGTAATACCCACCTTCATTTATGATCGATGATAACTTCTCCGCCATAAAATCATGGAGTGATGAATTTTATTAACAGGAAGTTATTAACAGGAAATTGGCAAAATGGTTCATAATCATGCAGATAATCCATTACTCTTCATTATTGTAATGAATTTAAAGGGTGAATAATTTTATTAGAATGACTGCGCAAATTTTGTCAAGAGAGTATCATATATTCTCATTAAGAAAGACAGAACGAAAAATAATTTACCAGAGGCATAGAAGTCAAACCACATGCACTATACTAATGAAGACTTATAACTACGGGTGAAGCCAGACAATATACCTGTTACTTCTCTCTTGTAGACTGTTCCCTCTGCAAAGGTTACACTGCTCCTACCAGCCGCAGTCTGACCAGTCTGGTCCTCCTCCCCTGCCTCCCGAGTCTCTGCTACTGCCTCTTGAGTCTCTGATACAGTCTCTAGAGATTCTGGTACAGTCTCCAGAGTCTCTGGTCCAGTAGCAGATTGAACTGTATCAACTGGGGCATTCTCTCCAGTATCCGTCTCTGCTCCATCCTCCTGCTCCGCGTCTGTTTTGGGAATGTCCTCCCCAGGTTCTTCAGTCTTGGTAACTTCAGATTCTTCAGTTTTGGGATCTTCATTCATCTCCGCAGAGTCTTCAGCTGCAACAGCCTCAGCTTCTTCTTCGGAAGTCGCTGTAAAGGGATTGGTTGAAATATAAAATACATGTCTGATTCGCAGATACCTAAAAAAGTTGAAAACTCATTATCCCATCTCATCACATGTAGCATTACATTTCATCAGGATACTGTTACCTCAAACTGCAATGACAATGAAATAACACAAAAGATTTTACCCTTTGAACCCCAGAGGCCGCTTTAGCAGAATATTTATTTTATGTATATACCCGAGAGGCTGCTTTAGCAGTTTCTGACGTCACAACTGACTATTCAGCCAATCAGATAACGTTTTAAGTCTTATCCACTACACAGTTTTAGTTTGGTCACCCAAGTCCAAAAGGGATCCTCTGCCACTCATAGAATCCCCAGGAGGTGAGCAACGCTGTTTAGATTATGCATATGACAAAATTGTCGTTTGTATCCCTATTTTAGCGGGGAGCTCAGGGTCAGGTGTTAATAGACATGGAAACTCTCGGGTTCAAAGGGTTAAGGGTGAGTGAATAGAATTTAACGTTCTGCTAAACTTCTAACACCACTATACTATATCCTGTCTTATAATTCACATGAAGATTTTACACAAGATTAAATCTTAGTAATAATTTGTAGAAATGTCTACTTAGAAGAAAAACAAGATGGTCATATGATCTGTGATTACAACTCTAGCAGACGTTGTTCTTATATCCTTAGAGATTTTGTACTAGAGAAGTAATGAAATCCCTCAGAAATTGAACACAGTCTTGACACAAGTACAATTTACAGACACACACAAAATCAAACAATAGTAAATGGTCCCAATCGGGGTTATTCAAAAGATAGATTAGGACAACAACTAAATCATAGGAGATGCATTTGACATTTGGAGGTGAGACAGAAGAATGTTGTTGGCGGACAAGTGAGTAATGAAGAAATGATCTGATTGGAGGACAAATGTGTAAGGAAGAAAGAATGTGATTGCTGGACAAGTGAGTAAGGAAGGAAGGATGTGATTGGTGGACAAGTGAGTCAGGAAGGCAGGATGTGATTGGTGGACAAGTGAGTATGGAAGGAAGGATGTGATTGGTGAACAAGTGAATACGGAAGGTAGAATGTGATTGGTGGGCAATTGAATAAGGAAGGTTGGATGTGATTGGTGGACAATTGAGTAAGGAAGGAAGGAAGTGATTGGTGGACAAGTGAGTAAGGAAGGCAGGATGTGATTGGTGGACAAGTGCGTAAGGAAGGAAGAATGTAAAGGATTGGTGGATGCTGGAAAAGTAGTTTGATTGCTATGGACAAGTGAGCGGGCGGAAGGTGATGATTGGTGATGCTAAGGAAGGAAGGATGTGATTGGTGGACAAGTGATTGAGGAAAGAAGGATGTAATTGGAGGACAATTGGGTAAGGAAGGCAGGATGCAATTGGTAGACCAGTGAGTAAGGGGGGAAGGATGTGATTGGTGGGCAAGTAAGTAAGGAAGGAAGGATGTGATTGGTGGGCAAGTGAGTATTAGGAAGAAAGGGCATAACTGGTGCACAAGTGAGTCAGGAAAGAAGGTTGTAATTGGTGGACAAGTGAGTAACGGAGGAAGGATGTGATTGATGGAAAAATGAGTAATGAAGGAAGGATGTGATTGGTGGACAAGTGAGTGAGGAAGGAAGGATGTGATTGGTGGATGACTAAGGAGGAAGGATTTGATTTGACCAGTGAGTAAGGAAGAAGGATGTGATTGGTTGACAAGCAAGTAGGAAAGAAAGGATGTAATTGGTGCACAAGTGAGTCAGGAAAGAAGGATGTAATTGGTGGAAGTGTAAGGAAGGAAGGATGTGATTGGTGGACAAGCGAGCAATAAAGGAAGGATGTGATTGGTGGACAAGTGAGTAACCATGGTAACCACTCATCACCTGGTTTATCACTTTCATCCTTCTCTTTCTCGCCTTCATCTTGCGCAGATTTCTCCTTATCAGATTCATTTTTCTTTGTCTCTCCAGCTTCCTCCCCTGGTGCCACACCCATCTCCCCAGATGTCTCATCAGGTTTTTCCTCATCTCTCTTTTCCTCTTCTCCCCCATCCGTTTGTTGTGTCAGGTTATCAGGTGTCTGTGTGGTCTCAGGGGGAGGGGGAGATGATACTGGTTCATCTCCATCAGCCTTTATCTCCACTACAGTTATGTTAGTGTAGTTGTAAACACAATGATCAACAAGAGTTTCAAAATAATAAAATATTACACACAAAAATATCTGTGTTAAGCATTAAACTAATTAAACCAGATGAAATAAAATGGACTTATACAACACTATTATTTGCTGGTGGCTTTTCCTTCAATTTCTTCAAGCGGCCAATAAAAATACCAGATTTTATTTCAAAATTTTGAATTCATCAATCAATTTTGTATCGTCCAATCAAGGTATCCCTTGATGCCCTGTGGTAGCTATGACAATCCATTGAATCTTCTTTTACAATAATTGAATTTGGCACATCATGTTTAACATATATTATTTCAACTTCCAGGGTGAAAAAGTTATTTGCCTAATACAAGAAGAACCACAACATGTAACACTATATACAAGAATAGTCACAAAATTCAAACCAACTGAATGTTGGACAAATACTGAAACATCAAACAGAACATGAAAGATGAACCAAAATACAACATAATTCAACGATGCAGAAAACAATTTTGAAAATGGATACTGACCTTGGTTATCAGATTCTATTGGTACACTATCATCTTGAGCTGTCTCAGCTGTATCTGCTGTCACTTCAGGCCCTGTCAGAACATACAGGGATACACTAGATTGGATTTTATTGAACAACAGCAAACTTCTTTGAAAGCGCAAACAAAACAATACAATTTTAGGTATGTTTTGGAAATTGGATTCAGATCTATTCCCAGTTGAACTACTGTAGATGCCTTATAGTTCTCAAAAATTATCTTTCACAGTTTTACCTTCAAAGCATTTTCGTTGAATGTGAGTTTCGTGGATAGGTAACAGTCCAGTGAAAACAAATGTGAAAGGCATCATTTTGTTGTCAAGTTCTACTGTGGATATTATTTAACCAGTATCTTAACTGACAGGATTTTCACAGTTCGAATGTATCAATCGCTGGGGCCCTTCTGAGCTGAACACAGACAGTACACAACTGACCGTTTGTATGATCTAGATGTGTGATAAGTATTTAAATGGGGTGACAAAGTTTGCATCATAAGCTTGGAAGAATTATATCAAGTCCCGCTGACTGGGGGCTAACACAATGTGCTCTATAAACAACTAAGACTGCTTGTATAGAGAATGTGTTTGCAAGATCCGCAGACATAAACTTCTCTAACTCTTTGTTCAGTTTGTATAGAGAATGTGTTTGTAAGATCCGCAGACATAAACTTCTCTAACTCTTTGTTCAGTTTGTATAGAGAATGTGTTTGTAAGATCCGCAGACATAAACTTCTCTAACTCTTTGTTCAGTTTGTATAGAGAATGTGTTTGTAAGATCCGCAGACATAAACTTCTCTAACTCTTTGTTCAGTTTGTATAGAGAATGTGTTTGTAAGATCCGCAGACATAAACTTCTCTAACTCTTTGTTCAGTTTGTATAGAGAATGTGTTTGTAAGATCCGCAGACATAAACTTCTCTAACTCTTTGTTCAGTTTTTCAAATAAATGACTGGTTATATTATTTTACTTGAAAATATTGAGAAGATTTGTTTTCAAGAAAAATAAAAATAAATATTTTCTGCAGTATGAATAAATTCATGGGAACCATCATTCTCGAAAAAATCATTCACCACGAAAGTAGCAAAATGTAGTTCCATGCGAATAATAAGATATTTACAGTATAGACCTGCTTTATGCTATTGTTCACACAACATAGGTTGAATATTCTACGAATACAGCTAGCAGGCATATATCACACCCTTTCTTTAACATAATTATGTGAATGAAATTTCACTAACCTTGCTTCTGCTCCTCTGCAGATTGCTGAAACAAAAGCAAGACACAATCCAGTTTAAATCAGGTTATCTTGATAAATTTAAAATACATGCATATTCATTATAAATATATACAAATATGAAAAAACACCAGCATTCAATACATATAGATTATTACATTGTTGTTTTGATATCAGCCTGGATATCAGCACGAGTTGCCTGTATCAGCCTGAGAGTGAAGGCTGATACTTGGGCTGATATCAAGACAGCCAAGCCATGTCATAATCTACTTATCATATTCCAATTAAACACATGAATCGCTGTCAAGGTAATGATCAAATCTGAAATCAACAGTAGGTCTATACTCCAAATGCTCGAGACTGGACTCTCGGTAGAATTTTGCGACACCACTGGAACACAATACATGTATATTAACTTTCTGATTTCTTAGAGATGTTATTGAATTTTAGCTAGATTTGCATAAAAACATCTGTCATAACACTACCTCAACCAAATTTTACTTAGGAAAGCTAAAGTCAAGCATGACAAGATCGTGACCGAGCTCCCCCCAACTAATCAGTGAAGCCGACAGACGACAACAACGTCTGCACATGTTATCACGGTAATGATGATATCTGCAGCCCTGATAGGATAAATTCCTCTCACATCAAGCGCATAGCCAACTGGCCTCTGTATATACCATGTAGATGTAATATAGGGGCTGTCATGTATCAAATGACCAGAAATGCTTGTATATGATAATGATATGTATACGAGGTATATGATAAATCATACAATGTTATACAAGATTATAAGCAGACAATAAGCTACAAAAATGCTACTTGGATTTATTGTTTTCCATCACAGGATCTTTGATGTCTGCCATATTTATCAAAACTTCATGCTTGGCTAATAAATACAGCAGAATGAATTCTTCAGTTGGCAAGTATAAGATGTACAGGACTCACATCATAGAATATCAGGCTTTGGCATGTAAAAGGCAGATACAAGGTCAAAATGATCCAGATCCTAACTCAGACTTTTATACCAGCAACAATATCACATCAAGGGAGATAACTATAAATATGAACACAATCAAGGGGAGACAAGCAAACTAGCAGAATAACTAATAACAACTAGCAAAAAGGTTGGGTTTTTCCCCATCAATCAAGTTAAGCAATATATAATGAAGAAAAGGAGGATTGTTTATAAAGGAAAAAAGGAGACAGAAATAAAAGAACTTAGAATACTCAACCAAGTTTCCGGTCATGTTGTTTACTTATTTTGTTTCTTGTTCATCAGTCCTAAGGTTTTGCATGTATGAGTTTGTTTGTCTCAATCATTCGCCCTAGGGTTTTTTTAGCCACTTTTTCTTTATCAAACTAAATTTTCGAAATTAAATAAACTCAGTTTTTTGATTCGGCGTGCAAAATACAACCAAAAACTTCACTTTCAAGGTTTTAATCGTTAATGAACAAAAACTCAATTTTTCAAGATTTTCATCGTTCAATCAACAATAAAACTCAATTTTTAATCATTTTATTTTTCAATGTAAAAATTGCAGAAATGGTTGCTCATTCATCATACATACAGTAGTATCTTTGACAACTGCTTTAAATCGTATATAAACAAAGAGTGCTTAGTCCTTAAAGTTCTTCTAGAGAGAAAAGACCGAAAACGAACTAACAAAATGTTTCCTATCATAGGAGGGATCACGAATACTTGACTGGGTCTTTGTGGATCGACAGGGACAAATAGGCCAACTTTCTGAATTACGACCGCTGATAGTCGCGATAGTGGTTTACAGGATTTGAAGTAAAATGTATATTTATTACCCGAAAATAATCCACAAAGTTATAAAAGTCGACTGTCAACCATGCTCCCTCATCCTGCCTGCCATACGTGTGACAGGCAAAACTAATGGATAAATAGAACGAACTTCACTATACTGACTGACATGATTTGGCGAAATCAGCCTATATTTTTACCAACTGTACATGTCTGGCAACATCTCCCAAGTGCTGTCGATATCGTAAGCAGAACAACCAAAAGGCTTCCTACATTTTATTTCGGAGAATACAAGCTTTATAAAACTTTTCCAGTCAGTGTTTTAATCCATAAAAATTGTGCTTGCCAACATGGGCAGCTAACATGAACATCTGCGCCGATTTTACTTTCCCCAGACAAGCACAAACTTCGCGAGTTGCAACAACAGCAACAACAATTTCGCTCGATAATTTGTCATGACAATTTATCATTTTTATTTGGTAACTCGACTTTATGTCTTGAAGAACTATATATTCACTATAACTCAATTTTTTCAAAATCGGTCAAAACTCAATTTCAAAATTTTTCAAAAACTCGATTTGCAATAGTTTTTAAAGTGGCTAAAAACCCTCAGCATTTTTTTCAGCCTCGAGTTGTAAATGTAAATGTTTGGAAAATATTTTATTGATTCTCTGTATTCATTTTCATTTTGTATTGTTTCACTTATTAATTAATATCCATATACTGAGACTTTTATTATTTCTTCTTATCTCTAGTCTGTAAGACATCTTAAACTTGTAGAAAGTCACTGGGCTAAATGCCTGTATATTTCACTGTGAGGAGTACACAACTGTTAATAACCTGGACAACTGTTGTACAGTGACCTGTGATAGGCAGTGTTCCCAAACACAGCCAGCCTCTAGGTGGTGTCATCAGTGTATGACAGAGTCAATACAGGGGACACGAGTCTCACCTTTCCCTCGGTGTCAGCCACAGACAGATCAATCGTAGACTCATTCAAATCATCAACATCATCCTCCCAATCTCCCTCCTCTGCCTCCTCCACCTCCACAACAGGCCCTGGACATGGGATAATTAAAACATCAGCTCTGGCTCATGGAGTGTCAATTGTCAAATTATTATATCAGAAAACAACTTCTCGGAGGAGAAATCAGAGAGCCAACTCAGCAAGTTTACTCTTAAAGACAGTTCTTGAGCAGAAACTATGACTATTACCTGTAAGGGACTGAAATAAAAACTCCAGAAAAATGCAGAGTTCTTACTTCTTGTTTACACAAAGATTTGTATTTTATTGAGAGCAAAAATATAATCTGGAATTCGAAAAAAGATATATGTATATAGGAAAGTATTGCAAAAACGCTGATTGATGTTAAGCATTTGTGCAGACCAAACACACCCTGTATACATGGCATAGGGTGCCAACTTTTTAAAGGTCAGCAATAATGTAAATATTGATAATCAGGGGTTTGCCTCAGAACTGGAAGAAATCAGCTTTACTGGCATAAAGCTGTATTAATCCTAGAGCTAAGCTGGTGGTTAACCCGGACTGATACAGACACATCTAGCCTCTCACACAACATCAACTGGAATTGTTGAGCGTCAAACTTACATCTTCTTGGATTTCTAAGTTTACTCTTGTACGGCCCACGTGCATTGTCAAAATACTGCTCAAATAACTGTAAAACCCTGTGTCTATCTAGGAGCCCAATCTGTAAATACAAATACATGTACAATATAAATACAAACAAATACAACAATGACATACCATATCCATTCTCTCTGTGTTACGTAGAATATCTGTTTATAACTGTATGATATATGTGGAGAAATACATGGAACCAGCATACAATCAGTGCAAATCAAGCCTAGTTTTTTGCATATATTACTTGATACACGGTTACATATACCAAGACCACAATTTGAAACTCAAAATTAGTTCGATTTATTAACATCTGATTTTGATTTGCAACTTTAAACCATTTCAAAAAACAGTAAACAACCATTACATGTCAAATATATTGTCTTACAATAATTTATCATCAAAAAGGTATTGGTGGTGGGGACCATTTGGTAGAAAGTTTAATAAAATACTATAACTTCAATATTTTGAGTTGCATGTATCTTCATTTAATGTGTTGAGATATGTAACTGCCAATTATTATTCAAAATTAGTACTACTAACCAGATGATGCATTCAGTCTGTTGTACTTTTACTGCTTCACATAAATATTAACTTACTCCACTACGATCACATGAGATGAACAGGTTAGTGAGAACGATGCGCCTCCCTTCCTGTTCGGTGGCGGCCCTGTGATCCGCAGCACATCGATTCAAGTGAGACAAGAAATGGTCAAACACGTCAGTCGGGAGGCTCTCAACAAACTGTTGTAGGTACTGAAATTAAAATCGCTGAGTATTTACAGTTTATGAAATAATTAATCTACTGATACACTGCATATTGTATCTTCTGTTAACGTCAAACAAATGTTGCTTTTCAGATTAGGTGCTGACATCTAAGGATAGATTTTCAAGTTATCTTAACAACTAGTGAAGAGGAATCATAAAAATAATTTATGGCTTTCATTTTGATCCGAACAAGCCATAGCAGTTTCACTCATATGCACCATCTCAACTTTGAATAAAATCAAGAATATCTACATATAATTTTGATCAGTTTGTTCCAACTTGCTGTGCAGTCACTTACCCTAGAGAATTCTTCGACTGTCAAAGTAGCGCCGGACTCATCGGTGGGCTCTAATTCATGGCTATACTGAGCCACGGCTCTTAGTTCCTCCGGGTAAGACTCCATCAGCTCAGCAAATGACCGGACAGCACTCTGTATCTGAAAGTTCAGGTTACAACATTGCAGTTGAATTATGACGAGAGTCGAATATATATCAGGCTGCAACAAATTTGACCTCGATGAAAATCACCCTACTGAATCGACAAGTATGATTGTAGGTAAACATCGCCGGTCACGTGTCAAATCACATTCAATGGTAGGTTTTTCGGTGCTTTCGTTATCAAGCGTGGGCGAGTGTCTGACCAGACGACATTGACCACAGCCGAAAATGAACGATTTTCAGCATGTCGATGACAGGTTTGGTTACTGGTGTCCAGTCATTTTTTGATGGAGAGATATCGTACTATATTGTCACCAAATGTAGGATTATTACTAATCCAAGTTAACAAAAATTTTTAACATTTTTGCGGCGAGAGGTGTTTTTAGGTGTTGGTGGACAGTCCATGGTAGGTATTAGAATCGAATTATAGTGTGAGGAAATGAGCACAAAATGAACACGTGGGAACTTACTACCTGCCTCATGTATCACTGACTCATTCATCTCTCGATTCCTTTCACTTGTGTGTGTTTAAGAGGAATATGAACCGTTAATAGTTTATTCTCTGTCTGTCTGATATTACGACAGTCCATGGTATCATCATCGGACCGATCGACAGTCCATGGTAGGTCAAAATACGGTCAGTCCGAACTGACGTGAACCGTGTAACCTTGGCCAATGATTCGCCAAATGGACTGTTGCCAAGACAAATGGTAGCTACCATGGACTGCCGACATATATGATATACAATCATATGTTGCCTCATTATAACATTGCAGCTGTTATCCGGCTTCAATGTGAAGTGATCCAATCTACAGTTCATGGTCGCATGACACATGGACTGGTGCATTCACCTACAATCATACTTGTCGATTCAGTAGGGTGAAAATGTTAAATGTTAAAAAATGTTAATGTTACACAAAATCATTTTGTGTGACTGGAACTAAGATTATGCAATGTGTCAAGCCCACGCCTATGTTTATATACTTTACATACATCTGTACTCATGGAGTTGCCGGCCGTGACACTGGAAAAACAATACTGTCAACTTGAGCCTTAGTGTGACCACACTGACAGGACTGACACACTATATCAGACTACTGAAATTATTTTCAGGATCAAGTGTGAGGTAAGCACTAGTAATGATGTACATTTAATCGTCCTATAACCTGGAGGAGTGTCACACTGACTTGAATAACATCAGAATTATTTGAGAGTGTGATTTACCCTTAAGGCCATGCATTATAAGTTATTCATTGGCTCCTCATTCAGTATGTTTAAATTGTCATTGTAGGGTTGTCCCCCTTGATGTGTTTGGGATCACGCCTATTTGTACATATCTTGGTTACAATAACAAAGAACCTTGTGGCTCTTTAAAGGTGAGTGAGTGATTGGAATTTAATGTGGCTTTCAGCAATTGTTTTGCCATATAACAACAGTGTGCCTACATGTAGGAGTGTGATCCCAATACCACCATCTTATAGCGCTGCTTCACTGAAGCACCAGACCGTAGACAGCCATGATACTTCACCCAGTCACATTATCCGCTCACTGCTATAACGTATTAGTAATCAATTGGAGTAATTTATTACACAACCTTCACAAATTTCACATCCTCCCATCAGCTCAGAACTTTTTACGGTAATACCTCTAATAATTCAATCACAGGAAGTGAAATTTCCCACCATAAATATTGGGGGAAATTTATTAGAGCAAGAAGTTGAGAAAATGGTTCAAAATCATGCAGGTAATCCATTTATTTCTTCGTTATTTCAATGATTTTAGAGGTTGATCAAATGTATGAGAACAGCTGACTTACCAGTGCTAGCTCTACATGAGCCTCAACATCCTTACTCCATTCCACAAACTGCTTCATGAAGGCAGTGGCCCGTCGTGCATGTTCCTGCATTTTAAGATCCTCTTGTCTTTCTCTCTCTTCCTGTCGACGCTTCACATCAGCCTTGATCCTTGCCAACCTGAAACAGATTATCATTGTCCAAACTTAAAGAGAAGTTTCACTAAGTTCGAATACGTATGTAAACATAAATATAAAATTATGTAAAAGTGTAAGGGGTTTTGTTACTTTTACCCAAAGTCACCCAATATATGACAAAAAAATGACATTTAGTCAAATCTGTCAACTGTATTCCTCAAATCTGTCAACAGCTAAAATTTCAGCTATCTTTCGGAAAAACTCAAATTTACTCTTGCTTGCACTTGTTGACAAATATTGATCAAACCTAGATAACAACTTGACAGGAACTGGTTGAAGTTGTTCTGGTCCTGCTACATGTAGATAGGAGTTTTACTCTCTTAAATTAAAAGTCTGCAAATCAAAGAGAAAATATGAAAAATTACGAGAAAATGAAAAAATGATTTCAATCAGAGGGCACATCTTACCTGTTGTCCTCAATCTTGAAGAGCTCTTTACGTAGCTGCTCTGACACGTCACGTAAACCTCGCACATACGGGGATGCCTCAGAGAAGTTGCTGTACCTCGGGTTATTCCTCAGCAGGTATTGCGCCAGA
Source organism: Hanleya hanleyi (assembly GCA_036873755.1). Taxonomy (NCBI): domain Eukaryota; kingdom Metazoa; phylum Mollusca; class Polyplacophora; order Lepidopleurida; family Hanleyidae; genus Hanleya; species Hanleya hanleyi. The sequence continues at coordinate 25,786 of JAVTVY010006143.1, read as the reverse complement.
AAGTTGATAGGGTTAAAATTAGGTTCTATCTCATCTTTGGTAGCTAAATCTTTCTTGTCAACTTCAGTGAGCAGCTTTTCACAGCCAAGAATAAGGGTGGGGAGGACTTTATCAACCAGGTATGCCCGAACTTCTATCGTCGCCTGACTCTCATTCAGCCAGTCCTTTGCTAATACTTCAACAGGGATTTTTCTTGCCAGTTTTCTGGCCTCCTCTTTAGAGAGGCGGTCATTTTGTTTTTTATCTTGCCTGACTACCACAAGGTTTTCCATCATGTTCTGCTCATGGAGACGTTTCCATCGGCGGGCTGCGCTCTTGATCATGGGTCGAGTATAGTCATTTGGGCTGACTGGGGAACCCTGGAGATTCCCTTCGTGGGTAATCCCCCGTTGCTTCCCTCCAGCTGGAGACATGATCATTCGTTTCATTGCTCCCGCTGAGCCCGGAGCTGTTAACGGAGGACTACTAACAACAGATGAGCTCATTTTGCTGTTGGAAGGATTTCCAGCTCACTGTGCAGTAGGTTCAAATCACCTGTCCAAATAAACAAAAGTACTATATGTGAAAATGGTGAAAATGTTGAACATGGCGCCGGAAAACTAATACCCAGTGAACTTAATGGCTGATTTCCTGCTCTATTGGATAAATTTAAACAATAACTTAGACATCAGTCCCAATGCTAATTAAATTACCACTTGATTACTAAATCAATTTTGTTACCAGTACTACAATGTATTTTGTGACAAATGAGTCCACAAATAAAATCACAGTTACTAAATCAAACTTAAGAGAATAGCTAAAATTTACATCATCATCTCTTCCTACATTGACAGAATTCATGATCAGGCCAATTCATGATTCAGATTATTATTTTTTTTTTTTTTTTTTCAAAAGAAATTATTGCCATCGTTGGTGTTGCAGTTGTTGTCTTCCCTTCCCTTTTAAAAAGACCAAAACTCATTAAACCATCATATTAACACAACTCCTAAGACAATGAAATTCATGGCTCTAGCATCTGCAAAAACATTGATCGGAATTGTGCGAAAATGCGCATTCAAATCGCATGAAACCTGGAGGTGGCACATTATTGGGTCCAGCAAATTTTTCGGCCAGTCCCATTGCTTGTCTAGAAAGTATACTTAGATGGCCATACTTAGCAGATCACTTGATTACTTAAAAGTTGCACTTTTCCATGTTTTTTAATATTTCCCTCAATTGAATGGATGGTAAAATATGACTTGGTTTGATAATAAAATCAATCAAGCTTCAAAAGTCAATTTAGAGGAGAATGGAAAATTGGAGAATTTAAAGAATGATGGCCTATCCTTACGTCCCTTGAATTTGGTGCTGTTTGTAGTAAATTATGACGTCATGTAGGCTCAGTATCAGGAACCCATATGTAGGACGTGGTGACTGTGTTCAGTGATGTCACCGAACAATAATAATAATAATCTTTATTTAATCTTGATGACCTAAATAGGACAACAGCCTCTTTTCATAAGGGTCGAGAGCTATAACCAGTTGAATAACAAATAAATACTACAAATAAATAGACCATATACATGTATAGAGAGGATCATACAATAATCAAATCAATTGTGTCACGTTTAAAACAATATAAACACAATGATAGACGTTTATATAAGATAAGTTGATATGTCAGTTAAATTCCTGTAAAATATGTAATAAATTAAGATAACTGTTCAGTATTTCTAAAATCATCAAAATAAAACTTAAAACAGGCAGTTTTAAAACTTATTGTTAAAAACACACTAGGTCGAGTCATGATCGCGTCATTGGAATGGAAGATGTTGTCGCCAAGAAAGTATCAGATTATATCATGACGTCACGCCGTGCTATAGTTTGTCATAGTCAAATTTATTCTCCTGATTTTGTGAACATCAGATGACATGAATATTAATTGAATAGTAACAAGGTAGTTAACCTAGATGACATCACCAATTACAGTGCACCATGGCAAAATCTAGTGGAAGTAATCATTTAGATCTCTCCTGCATGTGCTGGGTTGCTTATTTCTGAATTATTTAAGTGAACTTACATTCGACCAATGCGGGAAAATTTTTGTGAAAGTCCACTATTTGAAAACTTTGAGTCTGTGTTTTATTAAATATTGGTATTCTTTTAATGGGCTTATTACAGCTGTGCAGTCCAATGTTTAAAATAAATCTACTACACAATAAACCTGTACCACAGTATGAAATACAGTTTTCCATATTTTTATTTTGATGTCTTCCTGGTATCAAGATTGACAACTGGTAGCTCTGGTATAGCCTTGTTCCATACTACGTGAGAACAACGCTATGGCTGTAAACCAGTCACCAGATGGAGTTGTTGGGAAAATGCTGTACGGGCAATATTTGCCGAACCAATTGGCCATAACCAATAAAATAATTCGATTCTATGTCCACTTACCTTTCATAAAAACACCTTGTTTATTAGCGACTGTCCATTGTTAGCTTGGCAAGAGATCTAAACTCGGACGAGGGGGGGGTAAAACTGTCCACATCACCGCCATCTTGCATCGATCAGAACGCTGATTACGCGCCACAACAACTCGCGATAAACACTACACGCACGATGGCGATGCGGACAGTTTTACCCTCGTTCGTTTTAGACGTCTTGTAAAACTAGAAATGGACAGTCGCTGATAAACAAGGTGTTTTTATGAAAGGTAAGTGGACATAGAATCGAATTATTTTATTGGTTATGGTCAATTGGTTCGGCAAATATTGCCCGTACAGCTTTTTCCCAACAACTCCATCTGGTAGTATAGAACAATGTAGTATGTTCTCATGTAGTATAGAACAATGCTATACCAGAGCTAGACAACTGGGTGAATTTTCATAGTGATACTACAAGCCATTAAGCATGTTAAGAAGAAACCATCAAAAGGGTATGGTACGATAGCCAAGGGGGCTCTTCAGACGTTGGGCCCAATTCTGACTTCGGAATTCTGAGTTTCGAAACTGAGTTCCAAATCCAGCGGCTAGATTTAGCAGTGGAACATTATATGAGGTCCGGTTTTCACTTGATTTATGTGTTTGAAAGATCGGGATTGTCCATGTTTTATGTAACGTAACTCGCGCAAGTCAGTTCGGGAAATTGCAGAATTCAAAAACATTGTCGAATTCGGGAACAGTTGCTGAATTCGGAAACAGAAAAGTTGCCGAATTCAGAAACATGCCTATTTGGTTTTCAAAGCATGGGCGACATAGTCATAGGACAAACCACACATTTTTCTCGCAGAAAAAAAGCCATGTAGAATTTCCGAATGCCACAATGAAATGCCATAGAAAAGGTGCTGCCACCTGTTGGTACAAAAAAATTATATTCGATCGCTAAGATCACTAAAGTACCGGTAGCAGCTTGACAAAAAGAATCTCTTAATATCGATAAAGTCGATCAGAATATGTTTCACTGTGAGATCTTCATGGCATGGAATACACCTTTTTTTTCCGAACGTTCCCGAATTCAACAATGTTTCGGAATTAGCAAATTTCCCCAAGTGAAGTTAGTATAATTCAGCAACTTTAGACATGGTCATGGACCACTGCAACGGTTTTTGCTCTTCTTGAACCTTGCAGTTTCTATGTTTAGACATCCAACCATCCTCGACAATACCTAAGGCATAAACCGTTAAACGGCAGTATTCTGGTGGTTGCTTTGATTTACGGCCAATCTCATGATGAAAGTTTGATAAAACTTTGTCAAAACACGACAACAACAACAACACGCCATCAATTTACAAACAAACAGTAAAGTTTGAGTTTATCCATTTCTCAACAGTGTAAAACCGTAGTGTATACATAATTTACACGCGACACTACACGCCTATCTCACCTCTGACAATTACCTTAACCGTGTCTCATTCCAAAACAAGCTGTGACAAATATGCAAACAACATCACAACTTTCGTTTTTGCCTTCTATGGCTTTGAAGCTATGCCCGTTGACTTCCGTTGCTAGGGGAGCAACGTGCACCTGCGAACAGTTCCACTTCCGTATATGTCAACGCGCATGCCCAATAGGGTACAATAACATGGAGGGGAGGATGTGAACATGGGAAAGTCACAGCGGGGAGAAAACGTATTTTATCTCACTAACCTGTTACTTCCCATGGCCCCCTGTATGTGACATTGATATAACGATGGCTTTGGTGACACTACAACGTTCTCCAAGCCCCAGTAATAGCCCTGAACACGCTGAATCGGTAAGTGAAATGTCGGGGTGGTGCACCAAGAACAACGACAAGATTTATACGTTTTCATTTTGCCTCCAGTTTTCAACTTCTTTCAGTGGCAACCATAGACTACAGTACAGTTGACTCACTTGCTAAGGAAATGGAGTGTCAACAACATTGATGAATTATGTAGTATAAACAACAACACCAAACAATAGGCCTGTCCATCCTAGATCAACTTCAATAATTCCTTTGACAGTTCAACTGCATGTGTAGCTCAGGGTCCTACTATGTACCATCCAGTTACGTCCAGATCAGTCCATTCGGGGAGCAGGAGTCCCCCATAATATATTGCACTGGACAGGATCTGGTCAAGTTCACAAGACGAGAAAAATGTAAATACTATGTTGTTGCTTCGACACATATCTCCTCTGAAGATATATTCCATGCAATATGCGTACACATTAAAATAGTAACGAACGCCGACTTCACAGGAAAGGACGCGACTGCGAGAGTGTTGAAAACTGGGATCTTCATAAACCCAGAACCGGAACCTGTCCATCGAGAGCGGAATGAGATTTGCAACGTCTGCTCCGCGAATTAAATGAATAACTCGCGCCCAGTGAACTCCAATAGAAAAAAAGATTACCGTCCCGCCAAGTCCAGTGGTACATGTATATTCAGCCACCAGTGCCAATCAGTAGAAATATTAACTGTACACTTGGGAACTATTTGGAAATTGTGATTTTGTGATCCAGTTTACCAATCAATTTGTAATTTAAATCAATTTAATTTAAAATTAGAATGTTAATTCTAATTTCAAATTGGAATTTCTATTTTTAAAATAAAATTTCAGTTTTATTCAAAATTGAAAAACTTCAAATTGAAATTGATCCGGTTTAAATTACAATTTTGAAGCATATTTAAATATTCGGATTAAAATTTGAACATAAATTTCAACTTAAAATTTAGTTCAAAATTTTAAAACAGTTTGAAGAGGCAACGCATGGCGTGAAGTCACTTGGAAGTCAAATCAGTTAAAATTTGACCATTAACCTGAAGCTATAGAGAGAGAGAAATATCTCAAATTTGAAATTTAAAAGTTTACATTCAAAATTATTTCAACTGGACATGGAAATATTTACTACTGCAGGCTGGCAGCTAAAAATGCTACTGGACTTGGCTGGACATTGCAGTATCTGTACTGAACGTGACTGGACGACAGTATTTTTCGAACTGGACTTGAGCTTTTCGCCATAGTGCACTGGACTTGACATGGCTGGATGTGCCTGGATGGTAAATAGTAGGACCATTGTGTTAATAAATAATGAGTTGTCATCATAAGACACCTGTCTGAAGCATCAAATGCCAGTTATTGAACAATGTTTTGCAAATATGTGTTTACTGGCTCATCAGTGATAACATAACAGCACAGACATACTAGAATATCAAGGACTACGCCTTGAATCATAATTAATCACAAGTGGGATCTTATGAACTGCAACAAGAAAAGAATCATGCCATCCAAAATGTTTAGCATGGTCCAAGCTGTTCAAGTTTCCTGACAGTTATTGGATGCTTCATATTTTGCAAAATCTATAGCGAAAGTCAACATACTCATTACTTTTTTGTCTGTGTTGAGGATTTTTCACAACATGGTCTAAATTTAGAGAAGTGTTCATTTAGACATCTTGTGTGCCCAATAACTGTCAGCATCCAATAACTGTCAGGTGATAGTTTATATGTGTAGAACCTCCATAGCTGGCGTATTATAAAGCATTATTCATGCAAATTATTACACTGACATTATTTCGTACACTAGCAGTGTCACTTTATAACGAATAAACTGATTGCCTCGTATAGCCCTGCAGCACAGCTGGCTTTTCCCACCCATATTACTGCTCCATTAGATTAACATTGGAAATACAGATAAATGCCATATATACAAACGTGTATATTCCTGGTGCCCGATTTTCATATATTATCGGAGGATGCTTAACTCACAAAACGCACAGAAGTTTCTGAAATTTTTGATGTTGAAAAATCAATTTATTGGGAAAAACAGGTGCCAGAGCATAGCATAAGAATGTTTATCCCAGTTGCCCGGGTCATTAACAGCAGATGAAACAGTTGATATTGTTCTTCGCTCTCGTTTAGCGAGAGTTGCCCAAGGAAATGGATATTTGTGTGACTGTCTACCACAACCTCAATCTCAGTAAACATAGGTCTTATGATCACGGTCAGATATACAGTCCTCGCAATTCACTGTGGCAGTCAGCAGTGCCGAAGCAAAAGCTGAAATATCAAAATGTGATTTCAGCATATTTTTTTTGCAGAGGCAGCATCTCATTGAAAAGTGGTAGATCACCATCAGAGCAATAAAAATCAAGATGAGAACAGAATACAGAACAATTAAGCTGTATACTACAAAGTTACTAAATCAGTAGTTGAAAATCTTTGGTCTATGACTTGCCAATAGAAATAGAGTGCAAAAATGTTAAGGGACCTGACACGATTAAGTGAGGTTTTGGCCCCCATGAGGTCCGGTTTGGAGTGCCAAAATGAAATATCATGCACAAAAGAAATTTCTCAGTATATTATCCAGTATTTTCCAGGCCATGTATCCCGGGGGTTTTTGAATAACAGCATCTTGAAGTAGTGTATTGTGCAAAATCATCTATTTTGAGAAAATAATAGCACTCTTTTCTCTGCGTAAACAATATGATGGTAAATATGCATCAAATTATCTTACTATACTAAGAAAGGACCCTTATGCTTTACATTGATTGGGTACGGCCTTAATGTTAAATTGCCAAAGTTTGAGTAGAGCATGTACATAGTATCGGAGCTTTCACAAAGGTTATGTTTTCTGTGTATATACATGTACTTCATTCATTCCGACCTCAATGTTATCAAAAAAAACAGCATCAAGTAGTTTACATGTATGATCTAAGACATGGCCTTATACTGACCAAACACATGTTACAGGTCATGAGGCTAGTAGTGATATATATGATCTATATGAATGTGGAGAGAAATCTAATATGGCTGGGCGGGTAAACATGATAAATCAAAATGAACTAGGTTAGAGTTAGTATCACTTGATGGTCAAACCTACATTGTACTGGGCAATAGTACACAACAGTTCAAACATGACAATATATGATGTCCTGTGACAGGACTGCATATTTAGTTCTAACTACCAACTTCACAAAAGCCAGCAGCTGGTATTGCCAGTTTGACAGTGGTAGAACTTATTGTTCGCTCTGTGTGAAAGAAAGTGGATTAAAATAAAATAATTAGATTTAAAAAAAAGAAGTCTAAAATTAAATGGTGTACTTTCACATTCATGTACCCAATGTGTATATAATTAGGAGAGCAGTGTACTGCTCACATACTACTAGTGTTTTAGGAGAGCAATGTGCTTCTCAACTTCCAATGTGCTGCTCATCTACCAATGGTTTAGAAGAGAACAATGTACTGCTCACCCACAATTGTTTTATGAGAGCAATGTACTGCTCACCTACCAATATTTCAGTCTAGGAATATGACATTCAGCAATGTGCTGCTCATCTACCAATGTTTTAGGAGGGCAATGTGCTGCTGTTCTATGTGTTCTGGCACATGTAGGCACTGTCGTTATATGACTGAAAAAGTGTTGAAAACGACGTTAAATCCTACTCACTCACTGACCTGCCAATGCTTTAGAAGAGAGTAATGTACTGCTCATCTATCACTGTTTCAGAAGAGCAGTTTACTGTTCATCTATCATATTATTGCACATTCTGTAATATCCCTTTGTATCTCAAAATAAGGCTTTCTCACAAGTTTTCTGGCGCCATCTTTATCCATTGTCACATTGTGTACAACCACTGAACACCCTCTGGCTGTATTGAGCGTATATATGGATTCAGTCTTGATCGATTTTGATTGACACAGGAAGCATCTTTCTGCAGATGAGAGAGATGGAAATGCATGCAGTATATCTTATGGGAGAATGAACAAGTTATATGCTCAACTATGTGACAAGAGTCATGGTAAGAATAGGCCTCAGCTCCTCAGACAGCTTGTCGTAAGAGGCGACTAACTGAGGCACCCATGGGGTTCCCGGGTGTGAAAAGGAATAGGACCCCATCCGTGTGGTTCCCGGGTGTGAAAAGGAACAGGACCCAACGTCGTGATATGACTGAAATATAGTTGAAAGCGACGTTAAATCATATTCACTCGCTCACTCACTCACTCACTATTTGACAAGAGCACACAGTACAACACCTTGTTTAGCTGTGAAATCCTATGCCCACTTTGCTCCATTTAGGAATTGATGAATGCTGATTGACCGAGAGCCATGCACACAATAGCGATGCGCCGCATTTAACCTGAATGCAATCAGAGGGTATATCTGACAATAGAAGGTATACAATCTGATGCCAGGAGAATGTCTTTATACAGATCTACCCTTGTATACAATTACACAATAGGCATCCTCTACATGTATGGCACCCAGGCCTTGGCTTGCCATGATGCATGAATAGAGACAACCACTCAAATGCTCTGGTCGCTACATAGCTGAAATAATGGTGAACGCGATGTTAAACCTTAAGTCTTCCTCTCTTCTCAAATGCTCTCATAGATTAGATTTTTATGGTAAACAGGCGAGAAAATGAACAAGAGTGCTACAAACAATAGTATACAAGTGCATACTTTACAATGGAATTTAGGTGAACTATAGAATGCTCTTCTCATATCTATTCAGAAGTGAAATAGGTGACTGAGTGTGAGCTGAGCATGTGCTCAATAGGTGATGTGAGTGTGAGCTGAGCATGTGCTCATTAGGTGACGGGAGTGTGAGCTGAGCATGTGCTCAATAGGTGACTGAGTGTGAGCTGAGCATGTGCTCAATAGGTGATGTGAGTGTGAGCTGAGCATGTGCTCATTAGGTGACGGGAGTGTGAGCTGAGCATGTACTCAATAGGTGACTGAGTGTGAGCTGAGCATGTGCTCAATAGGTGATGTGAGTGTGAGCTGAGCATGTGCTCAATAGGTGATGTGAGTGTGAGCTGAGCATGTGCTCATTAGGTGACGGGAGTGTGAGCTGAGCATGTGCTCAATAGGTGATGTGAGTGTGAGCTGAGCATGTGCTCAATAGGTTATGTGAGTGTGAGCTGAGCATGTGCTCAATAGGTGATGTGAGTGTGAGCTGAGCATGTGCTCATTAGGTGACGGGAGTGTGAGCTGAGCATGTGCTCAATAGGTGATGGGAGTGTGAGCTGAGCATGTGCTCATTAGGTGACGGGAGTGTGAGCTGAGCATGTGCTCAATAGGTGACTGAGTGTGAGCTGAGCATGTGCTCAATAGTGATGTGAGTGTGAGCTGAGCATGTGCTCATTAGGTGCACGGAGTGTGAGCTGAGCATGTACCATTAGGTGATGCGGAATGTGAGCTGAGCATGTGCTCATTAGGTGACGGAGTGTGAGCTGAGCATGCTCACAATAGGTGACTGAGTGTGAGCTGAGCATGTGCTCAATAGGTGATGTGAGTGTGAGCTGAGCATGTGCTCATTAGGTGACGGGAGTGTGAGCTGAGCATGTGCTCAACAGGTGACTGAGTGTGAGCTGAGCATGTGCTCAATAGGTGATGGTGAACGCGATGTTAAACCTTAAGTCTTCCTCTCTTCTCAAATGCTCTCATAGATTAGATTTTTATGGTAAACAGGCGAGAAAATGAACAAGAGTGCTACAAACAATAGTATACAAGTGCATACTTTACAATGGAATTTAGGTGAACTATAGAATGCTCTTCTCATATCTATTCAGAAGTGAAATAGGTGACTGAGTGTGAGCTGAGCATGTGCTCAATAGGTGATGTGAGTGTGAGCTGAGCATGTGCTCATTAGGTGACGGGAGTGTGAGCTGAGCATGTGCTCAATAGGTGACTGAGTGTGAGCTGAGCATGTGCTCAATAGGTGATGTCAGTGTGAGCTGAGCATGTGCTCATTAGGTGACGGGAGTGTGAGCTGAGCATGTGCTCATTAGGTGATGTGAATGTGAGCTGAGCATGTGCTCATTAGGTGACGGGAGTGTGAGCTGAGCATGTGCTCAATAGGTGACTGAGTGTGAGCTGAGCATGTGCTGAGGTGATGTGAGTGTGAGCTGAGCATGTGCTCATTAGGTGACGGAGTGTGAGCTGAGCATGTGCCCAATAGGGGTGATGGAGTGAGCTGAGCATGTGCTCATTAGGTGACGGGAGTGTGAGCTGAGCATGTGCTCAATAGGTGATGTGAGTGTGAGCTGAGCATGTGCTCATTAGGTGACGGGAGTGTGAGCTGAGCATGTGCTCAATAGGTGATGTGAGTGTGAGCTGAGCATGTGCTCATTAGGTGACGGGAGTGTGAGCTGAGCATGTGCTCATTAGGTGACGGGAGTGTGAGCTGAGCATGTGCTCATTAGGTGGCTGGAGAGTGAGCTGAGCATGTGCTCAATAGGTGACGGGAGTATGAGCTGAGCATGTACTCTTTAGGGGACGGGAGTATAAGCTGAGCATGTGCTCATTAGGTGACGGGAGTGTGAGCCGAGCATGTGCTCAATATGTTACTGAGTTTGAGCTGAGCATGTGCTCAATATGTGACTGGGTGTGAGTTGAATATGTGTCCAATAGGTGATGACGACTAACTGAGGCACACGTGGGGTTCCCGGGTGTGAAAAGGAATAGGACCCTACCCGTGGGCTTCCCAGGTGTGAAAAGGAATAGGATCCAACATCGTGATATGACTTAAATAAATGTTAAATCATATTCACTCAATCACTCAATAGGCGATGGTGATGAGCTGAGCATGTGCTCAATAGTTGACTGTGTGAGCTGAGCATGTGCTCAATAGGTGACGAGAGTGTGAGCGTGCTCAATGAGTTACATGAGTGTAAACTGAGCATGTGCTCAATAGATGATGTGAGTGTGAGCTGAGCATGTGTTCAATGAGTTGCAAGAGTGTGAACTGAGCATATGCTCAGTAGGTGATGTGAGTGTGAGCTTAGCATGTGCTCAATAGTTGACATGAGTGTGAGCTGAGCATGTGCTTAATAAGTTACACGAGTGTGCAATGAGCATGTGCTTAAAAGGTAACGTGAGTGTGAGCTTAGCGTGTGCTCAATAGTTGACGTGAGTGTGAGCTGAGCATGTGCTCAATAGGTGACGCGAATGTGAGCTGAGCATGTGCTCAATAGGTGACGCGAGTGTGAGCTGAGCATACATGCGCTCATCTGGAGCAGGCCCAGCATTCCCACAGATCTATATACTTGACACACTCATAAATTATGAGTATTCAAAGTATTATATCCCTGAAGGTGGACTTGGTCCCATCTGTCCTCATGCTTCACATAGAACTCCCTATATGGTCTACTTGTACACTTATGTATGCATAATCTCTCAATAACTGCTCTAGCCTTGTTGTACATGTATACAGGACTCCAGATTAGGGAACACAAATATCCACAGTACTATGTAAGTGACTGGTTAAAAAGGTAATAACTCCGATAGGAGGAATGACTCCTTCCCATAACCTACTGACAGATGAGGTCACCTTCTGTGGCACTCCATGGTTAATGATGGTTCCCTCTTTGTGTTCTTTGTGTGCACAGGAAAATTCCACATTTAACGGGCTTCAATGATTCTTTTCACAAGCTGAGATTGTCCATTGTAGGGCTGTGCTGATAATTTTGCATAGATGATCACACCTACTGTTGGTAAACATTTACACTGTATATGGAAAGATGTACATGTATTCTTATTGAACTCAAAATCTGGAGCCTCCTGTTAATAACAGATGAAAAGTACTGCCGAAATGTTTGTGCTATGTAGCATAATGCCAAACCAGTCAGTTGTTTCTAGTGAAAGACCGTCATCTGATTTTCGGCAATATATTGGAGTCATCTTTTCTCTGAGCAGAGAAATTACACAAAATATCTCTATGTAATGTGTGCATTTTCATTCTGAAATTTCAAGAAAACCTATTTAGAAGCAAAGAAATTTTCTAATACCTCAGCCTACATGTATGACATCATAGTTCAACATGCAAAATTCTTAGGGTGAATTTTGTTTTGGTGAATTCGACTTGCATATTGGATGGGTTTTCATCAAATTTCGTATCTAAAATACACAAATGTCCAGATGTGCAAAATTTCACTGCTCTTAGAAAAATTGGCTCTGATATAATTGAGACAGACAGCAAGAACTGGCCTTAGGGTATAGTTATCAACAAGTATGTCTGACCAGTAGCCCATGTCTTCTTGTCGCCACCGTTTCTCTACCATGCCTACAGACCTCTCAAGTTATAACTTTGCCAAGGCATGAGATTTGAGTATATTCGCCCAGGATGCGAATTTTTAGGGGTCATTTTCGTACAATTTTTCACATTTTTTTTTCATATAACAGCCTACCATTATACATTTCACCCTTCATGGGGCAAATCCATCATGTAAGACACATACAATAGGCGACTACATGTGGGGAACCATTCAACCAAGGAGTGAAAAGGGTTGAAGTATATTGCACGCAAAGTGTTGCCGGTTGAAGTTGTCTTAAATGACGGGTCTGCCCTTCATGGAGGCTACAAATGGATACTTGCAAGTCTAGGAAAATTTTGAAATTACTGACTCTTTTTTCTGCAACCTGGAGCAATTTTGAAAGATTCTTGGTTATTTTAGAAATAATTTCATGACAATGCCCTAATCCGTGAGATTTTCATATAGCTGTGTGAGAGTGTGAGACAGATGTCAAATGCGCGAGTCTCACGCCGAACACGTGAGGGTTGATGGGTCTGTGCCTAGGGTTCTGGGTTCCTAAATGTACATTGCGGGTTCGTGATATTAAATAATAATAATAATAATAATAATAAAAACTTTATTTATAGAGGGTATAAAACCTGGTTAGCTACAATAGCTAATCTAACCCAGGGCCCTCATTAGGGTCAGTGGGATATATACAGGATTAAAAATGGTAATAAATACAGATGTAAACTAGTTAACCTTAAACAAATTAAATTACTAAAACTTTCTGAAAAAATCCTTTACGTAGCGAGTTCTAAATGTTTGGGTATTCAGGGTATCTCGAATCGAATTATCACAGGCATTATATAAAATAGCCCCTTTATACCTCAAACCAGTTCTTGTGCATTTCAATTTCAGATCTGGTACATAGAGATCTTTATCTGCTACTGATCTTGTACATTTAGAATTTACCTCAGAAACTGGACGGAAAAGGTCACGAAGATAGCTAGGCATAGAATGATTCAATGTCTTATGAACAGTCGACACTATTCTAAAATTAATTCTATCTTTAATTGGCAAAATGTGTAGGGTTTTGTAATAATCATGACACGAAGCCCAGGGAGGAGCATCCATCAAAATCCTGATGGCCCGTTTTTGGAGCTTACAAAGTGTATCAATTTTAACACCATTACCCCAAATTGTTCAATTGTTCATCGATCTCTACTCCAAGAAGCGTTTCTGTCGATGAAGAACTTAACGTATTCCCGTTTAGAGATACACTAATATTGTTTCTTGGCAGCCTTTGCATCCTCTGGCTGGTTAAATGGATCCACATAGATAGAAAGTTCTGAAAATTACAGTTTTCTCTCCTTTCCCACATTCTCATGGCATCAGATTGTATACCTCCTACTTTCACATCTACCATCTGATTGCACTGGGATTGAACTCGCGGCATGCAGCTTTTGTGTGCATGGCTCTCGTCCAATCAGCATCGCCCTCTTGTAAGAGGAGTGGAGACTGGCAGTGAAGTTGGCTCAGCATGTCGCAGCTAAATAAGAAATTTTACCGTGTGTTCTTGTGTAATAAGTTTGCGCAAAATGTGTTAATTCTTTTACAAAATATGTTGGATGCATTTCCCATCTCTCTCATATGTAAACATATTCTCCCTGTGTCGATCAAAATCAGTACCTGGAATGTGCATGCGGGCAACGTTTATCTGCACAGTGCAGTTAAAGGGTGTTACGCTGACAGTTCAGAAGGTTACAAAATCTGACAAGGGGAGAATCATTCCCACAGCAGAGTAAAGATGATAGTCAATAATTGTGACTCCTCAATCCGAGTACAATTCATAAGATGATCTCAAAGATCATAATATCTGTCCACGTAGAAAAAATAAATTGTTTGAATGCTTAAAATTATGTTTGTCGATGGCAATTTCTAACAAATCATGTTACAGGCCAATAAACTGTTCCTTCCCTGGGCTGGCAGATGACTTTGCTGGAAATTTTATGGAAAAATTGTTGATGCACTAGGTCCAGAATGACCTGTATAATGACCAAAAACAAAGGCATTTATTAACCTTGCAGATTGATGTACATGTAACTTATAAATAATGGAAGTTCTGTCCAAGTCTTATTTTCACGTATGCTTTTGAATATGTGCCAAAAAGCAGAAAAAGCCCCATTCCCCAACCAGGCCAAACCCAAACAACAGCAACAACACAGACCACATGTAATTCAACATGTCATTTATATTAGGATAATTTCATTCATTGTGGTGGTCAGATTATATTTAGACTGACATGTCAAGAGTATTGTGAGCAATAATATTGATTAATGACAGTCACCTTCTAATTCATAGTAACACCGAACAAAACATTGTTGGTAATGTTTTTTTGTTTTTTTTTAACAAAGAATCCCATACATGCATATAATTGGTTGAGAAATGACCTTAGAATCATTGTTATGGGAATTAATTACAAACAGGCACATTGTACTCATGTTTGAGTGCTTGATGGATGACTATTGAAAATCAATTAGTCTGTTGAATGAATACAGAGCCCCTATTATCACACTCAATCTGGAGGAAAGTTTACAACATGAAATGCTGCAGAAGATCAACACTTGATTGATTAGGAAAGTTTGTCAATCAAGACTTTGTTTAGTATTGTTCACAATTGATCTACTGCTGTCATGACGGCCTATTCAAGGTCTGACTCTGTTTAGTAAACTTGTGCTCCAGTACATGAACATTGATTGCATTTGATACCCACGCCTGCATTCATCTCTGGTTACACTGATGCACATGCCTACATTCAGGCTCAGCTCCTGTTACATGATACACGTGCCCACATCTCCGGTTACAAACGATACACATGCCTGCATTCATATCTGGTTACACATGATGTATTTGCCTGCATTCATCTCCAGTCACACATGATACACATGCCCACATTCAGCTCTGGTTACACATGATGTATTTGCCTGCATTAATCTCCAGTTCAGGCTCAGGCTCAGCTCCTGTTACACGATACACGTGCCCACATCTCCGGTTACAAACGATACACATGCCTGCATTCATATCTGGTTACACATGATGTATTTGCCTGCATTCATCTCCAGTCACACATGATACACATGCCTGCATTCATCTCTGGTTACACATGATACATGTGGCCACATTCACCTCTGGTTACACATGATGTATGTGCCTGCATTCATCTCCAGATACACATGATACACATGCCCACATTCATCTCTGGTTGCACATGATACACATATCCACATTCATCTCCAGCTACACATGATACATATGCCTGCATTCATCTCCAGTTACGCATGATACATATGGCAGCATTAATCTCCAGCTACACATGATACATGTGCCTGCATTCATCTCCAGTTACACATGATACATATGCCTGCATTCATCTCCAGCTACACATGATACATATGCCTGCATTCATCCCCAGCTACACATGATACATATGCCTGCATTCATCTCCAGTTACACATGATACATATGCCTGCATTCATCTCCAGTTACACATGATACATGTGCCTGCATTCATCTCCAGTTACACTTGGTTACAATGTACACATGATACCTATGCCTGCATTCATCTCCAGCTACACATGATACATATGCCTGCATTCATCTCCAGTTACACATGATACATGTGCCTGCATTCATCTCCAGTTACACTTGGTACACGTGGCTGCATTAATCTCCAGTTACACTTGATACATGTGGCTGCATTAATCTCCAGTTACATTTGATGCATATGCCTGCATTCATCTCCAGCTACACATGATACATATGCCTGCATTCATCTCCAGTTACACATGATACATGTGCCTGCATTCATCTCCAGTTACACTTGGTACACGTGGCTGCATTAATCTCCAGTTACACTTGATACATGTGGCTGCATTAATCTCCAGTCACACATGATACATATGCCTGCATTCATCTCCAGTTACACATGATACATATGCCTGCATTCATCTCCAGCTACAATGTACACATGATAACTATGCCTGCATTCATCTCCAGCTACACATGATACATATGCCTGCATTCATCTCCAGTTACACATGATACATGTGCCTGCATTCATCTCCAGTTACACTTGGTACACGTGGCTGCATTAATCTCCAGTTACACTTGATACATGTGGCTGCATTAATCTCCAGTTACATTTGATGCATATGCCTGCATTCATCTCCAGCTACACATGATACATATGCCTGCATTCATCTCCAGTTACACATGATACATGTGCCTGCATTCATCTCCAGTTACACTTGGTACACGTGGCTGCATTAATCTCCAGTTACACTTGTTACACACATGATTTGGTACATGTGGCATTGCATTATCTCCAGTTACACTATGGTATTACATGTGCCTGCATCATCTCCAGTTACACTTGGTACACGTGACTCCAGTTACATTAATCTCCAGTTACACTTGTTACATATGCCTGCATTCATCTCCAGTTACACATGATACATATGCCTGCATTCATCTCCAGCTACACATGATACACGTGCACATGCCTTCATACTATGCCTGCATTCATCTCCAGCTACACATGATACATATGCCTGCATTCATCTCCAGTTACACATGATACACTGTGTCTGCATTCATCTCCAGTTAGCACCACACGTGGCTGCATTAACTCCAGTTACACTTGTTACATCTGCCTGCAATCATCTCCAGTTACACTTGGTACATGTGACTGCATTAATCTCCAGTTACACTTGTTACATGTGCCTGCATTCATCTCCAGTTACACTTGGTACATGTGACTGCATTAATCTCCAGTTACACTTGTTACATGTGCCTGCAATCATCTCCAGTTACACTTGGTACATGTGACTGCATTAATCTCCAGTTACACTTGTTACATGTGCCTGCAATCATCTCCAGTTACACTTGGTACATGACTGCATTAATCTCCAGTTACACTTGTTACATGTGCCTGCAATCATCTCCAGTTACACTTGGTACATGTGACTGCATTAATCTCCAGTTACACTTGTTATATGTGCCTGCACCTAGTTACACATGATACATGTGCCTGCATTCATCTCCAGTTACACTTGGTACACGTGGCTGCATTAATCTCCAGTTACACTTGATACATGTGGCTGCATTAATCTCCAGTTACATTTGATGCATATGCCTGCATTCATCTCCAGCTACACATGATACATATGCCTGCATTCATCTCCAGTTACACATGATACATGTGCCTGCATTCATCTCCAGTTACACTTGGTACACGTGGCTGCATTAATCTCCAGTTACACTTGTTACATGTGCCTGCAATCATCTCCAGTTACACTTGGTACATGTGACTGCATTAATCTCCAGTTACACTTGTTACATGTGCCTGCATTCATCTCCAGTTACACTTGTTACATGTGCCTGCAATCATCTCCAGTTACACTTGGTACATGTGACTGCATTAATCTCCAGTTACACTTGTTACATGTGCCTGCAATCATCTCCAGTTACACTTGGTACACGTGGCTGCATTAATCTCCAGTTACACTTGTTACATGTGCCTGCAATCATCTCCAGTTACACTTGGTACATGTGACTGCATTAATCTCCAGTTACACTTGTTACATGTGCCTGCATTCATCTCCAGTTACCCATCATACACATACCTGCATTCATCCCTCGTTACACATGATACACGTGCCTGCCTTCATCTCGACTTACACATGATACATTTGCTAACATTCATCTCTGGTTACACATGATACACTTGTCTGCATTCATCTCTGTGCACATGCCTGTATTCATCTCTCGTTACACTTGACAGACATGATCGCCTTCTTCTCCAGTTACACATGATACATGTACAAATGCCTGCATTTATCTCTGGTTACACGTCATGATACATTAACTTGCATTCATTTCCGGTTACACGCGATACACATGCCTACATTCATCCCCAGTTACACATGATATACCTGCTTACATTCATCTTCGGTTACACAGGCCACATGTACATGTTTGTAGATACAGACACAACAGTACTGTGTCGATGTATAATACTTATTATACATCGACACTCACTAAAAGATGATATATGAATCAAGTTAATGTGAAACATTTATCATGTTCGTGTTATTTTTTATTAATTTTTTCAGAATGCCTCTTGGCTTAGCTTTGAAATGCTTCAGGATCATATCACATAATAATGATGATGATTCAATAATTTGTCCCTGTATATATGTATATTTTGATAAATGTAGTCACGGGCACAGGGCTGTGGAACCAAACTTTTTTACTAAAAGTGTTCCTAGAGACAAGTTGACAGCTTATGTTTCTAGCTTCATGTCATGATGACAGAATGCAATACATCTCTTTTGAGTAACATACATCTCTTTGTTTACAAATTGAAGCACAGTGTTTATGCTCTTATGAAATGTTATAGTTAAGTAATTCTGAGATGGGAAGTGACCGGGGGGCATTGATTGTGGCCATAAGTTAATGTCATGTCAGTTAACCAGATAATTCCCACTACGTAGGTAATGATAATGGATGTAGCTTAGTACTCACCAAGTGTACTCGAGTAAGCTTTTATTCTTGGTGTAGGTAATAACTGGTTTCAAATCAAATGGTCCTTTCTTTATTTTTGAATGGAGTTCATTGTATTCTTCTTTGAGGATGCGTGCGATTTCAATGTTTCTTCTGTTGTACCGAAGAACAAATGGAATGATCTCTGTTTTGGATACCTTGCCGGGATCTATATTCATACCAAACGGTTGTCGCATTTTCAAGGTTTTGATCCAAAATGACTCACATGATCTCAAAATGTTGTTCAAACGAATGACCTGGAAGATTAAAGTGGTCATTCGCTGGGCCAACGTTTTCCAAGAATATGTCTGATCTATGACATGTTGCTCATATTCTGAATGCATTCTTTGTTTCTCAACATACTGTTTTACGCATTTATTACATGTTATGAGATAAATCGCGTTGACAGGTCACAGTTGAGCCATTCTCTCATTTGGTACTCATTTTTGGTTTGTTCACTTTCGAAAGTAGAACGCGTGGCGATAAATGAGTTAAGTTTACACCGCTCTTTTACACATTTTTCACTTCGCCCATAGGTCGATTGTGTTTGATCCTAATAGGTTCAGATTCGTGTATATCCCCAGTGTTATAACTCGTAATTTGTCGGAGAGTGTCCAATTTTATTTTACGGAGAGAACACTGAGTAGCCTTGAGGCCGCAGTGCCTTGGACACGATAGAGCACGACTGATTGAAATACTGGAGCTCACTAGAATTCCTGTGAATACGAATAATTTGAGACTTCACGATACCCTTAAATGTATGGGAATGGTGAAAAAATTTAGAATGGAATATCTCCTGTGTGTCAGTTGGTTTGAAAAACACCTTGTAATCCAGCTGATCCGTATTGCCAAACCCAGGTCCCTTGAAAATAGTAACATCTAAGTAGTCAACAGATTACATGTATGGATTAAAAATAACGTTTAACATTATGTCTAAATAGCATCAGCAATACCCCAGGGCCTACTTGTACATGTATTTATTGTACTTTAGCATAAAGGATACATTACATGCAAGGGTTAAGCCCAAACAGGTGATGAACACCTGTACCAGTTGGGCTCATAATAAAACAGTATGTTCATGTGATGCAAAGATAATAAAAATGCAATGACTAGATGATTAGTATTTAAAACTGAAGGATGAAAAGAAGAAAACTTTAGCATGTACTGTGATGCTTTCTCATTACAGCCTTTGGCTTTGTGATATAATTCAGTGAAAAACTTCATGCTTTTTATATCTGTTATTCAAGTGACATAATTTGGCAACTTTCATGCTTTCTATTCTTGGATTGCAATACTTTTTGGAAAGTTTAATCATGCTTTTTGGTCACGATTTCAATGGATACATGTTTATGGCATGTTCAGTTTTTTCCATTCATAGATTTCAATGGGAATTTGGAAACTTTGATGCTTTACATTCTTAAATTCCAATGGGCATTTGGCAACTTTGATGCTTTACATTCTTAGATTCCAATGGACATTTGGCAACTTTGATGCTTTACATTCTTAGATTCCAATGGACTTTTGGCAACTTTGATGCTTTACATTCTTAGATTCCAATGGACATTTGGCAACTTTGATGCTTCTCGTTCTTGGATTTCAAGATGCATTTTGGCATGTTTGATGTTGGTTTTAGTTGAATTTCAGTTGGCATTGGTTTTATGCTTTTCGTTATTGGATTGCAATCTAGGCATCTATAGCAAGTTTGGTGCTTTCCATACACAGGTTTACAGATAGCCAAACAACAACAAACAATGTCCATCAGTTGATCTCAACCGATCAGTCAGAAAGGAAGCCAGCATCTATGCTACAGCCTTGAAATGCTATTCTTTGATTTTCTGCAGTCTCTGGAGAAATAACTGTGCAAATTGGCAAAGATAGGCTATTTATTGCCCCTCTGTTAAAGAAATAGTCTGCCATGCACCAAAATATTTGTAGATTATTGTAAATAGTCACAAACTGTGTGATGTTGAATGGGAGAAACAGCTCATTTTAAGTTAACTCCCTCTGTACTGACATTTTTTACCGTTACCAAGCTGGTATCAACGCTGTTATGAACCTGGATGAAGTGAAGATAAACATATCATCGCCTAGGTAGTTTGAAAGACGACACCCCAAGCTTAGGAACTAAATATAGTGTGATGAAAATATTTGTCCAGAAATTCTTCATTTTTGTATGTCAATGACAGGCAATTATTGAACCATACGGTAAAGAGAGGGTTAAACAAAGTATCCCTGTACTCATGTATTCTTGGATTTTGCTAGGCATTTGGCAAAATGGGCATTTGGCAAGTGGAATACTTTCCATTCTTGGTATTCATTTGGCATTTGGCAAGTTTTAGGCTTTACATTCTTGGATTCCATATTATAGTGCATAGACCAATCAAGACAATGGTATCCATTTAGATTGTCCTACATGTACCTTTCTTCTGGACTAGCCACTTTAGTGGCTAAATACATCATTGAACAGTGGTACTCTGGAATAGGCTTACATGTAGAACATATATGGATTATGTCAGTTCAGGAAATTGCGGAATTCGAAAAACGTCGAACTCGGAAAGAGAAAGATTGCCAAATTTGGCATCATTTCCAAATTCGGAAACTTGCGTATTTGATTTTCAAAGCATGAGTGACCTAGGACAAAACACAAATTTTCTCACCTGTAGAAAAAACGCCTAGAATTTCCGAATGCCACGATGAAATGCCATATGGTAATTTCTCTATTAAATCGATTACCCTATCGGAAATCGATCACCCATGATTTTTGGAGAAAAAATATGATCGGAAGTTGTAATAATTTAATCACCCCAAATTTTCAGTAGATCCCATTTGTAAAAAAAAAAAATGATCACACTGGTAGTAAAAAAGTAATAACAGTGATGGACGGTACTAGTAAGACCATATATGTATTGTATATCTAGACCTATCACGGACTTCCGTGACTTCCGTGAATAAGTTCCAGACTTCAAATAAACAGTTGCCAGTTGATATGAAGTGTGGAACTTCTAATCTAGTAAAGGATTTCCAAGACTGTCGCACGTGGCTGCGCCATTTTTACCCCTCAGCCATTTTGGCCTCAGGGATATTGTCATCTCCAGAACGTCCATCTGTCCATACGTCCATCTGTCCGTTACCACATTATAAAGAGAAACTGCTCTGTTTTGTTTGTTGCCTGTCAAACGAGTTGTTCGAGGGAGGGTGGGGGGGGGGGAGAAAAAAGTTTTTCGAGGGATAAGGAGGGGAGGGGGGATAATTCAGCTCAATAAGCTCGAGTATTCACCCCAATTAGCTGAGTTATATTTAATCAAACCCTGGCCTCTTGAATAGAATTTCAAACAACTCAATTATACTCTGACACCGTTTTCAGAACTGCCAGTGTTGGATACTGAACCCTTGCTGAGGGGTCATTGCTGAATACTCGACTTTTGGAAATGGCCACTTTTCAAACATTTGCAATAAATCAATCACCCATCTGTGTTACAACCTCAAATATCACTTCCGGTGATCGATTTATTAGGGGAATTACCGTAGGAAAGGTGCTGCCAACTGTTGGTACAAAAAAATTATATCCGATTGCCGAGACGAATGCCCGATCGCATTTTACGTGAAATAAGGGTGTATTTGGGCCTCAAAGTTGTCAAATTCGTAAACTTATGTTTTTAATGTTCTCGAATTCGACAAAGTTTCCGAATTCCACAATTTCGCGAAGTGATGTAGTATAGACTGCATATGTACACAGTAACCATGGTAACATGCTGATCTAGACCAGTACTCACTATGTTATTGATTGGATTTTGTTGTACATTGATCCTTTTCATTTGATTTCAATGAAAAATATTGATGCTTTCCATTTTTACCCCTCTTGCAATTTTGCCCAAAGGGTATCATCGTCATTGTGTATGTCTGTCCATCCATCAGTGTTCGAATTTAAGAAAAATTTGAACCAGTCCACCGGACTGGTGAGCCAAAAATGTAACCAGTCCGCAAATATTTTTACTAGTCCGTTAATATTAAATAAAAGATGATGTGGGAACATTTGTCATCATGAATATTTTGTGCTCTGTGATGGTTGCTACGTAATAAGAAATTAATAATTGTGCATTTCTTGAATTTCTTGAGCGCATGTGAAGATAATCAGACGATAAACCCCGTCGGCTAGACTTTGACGGCGACTTTGACTGCACGTGTCATCGCGAAAAACACTGCATCAACAAACGCCATTTCAAGCCAAACAATCAGTAGATTTCTTTCCAAGTTGATGGAGAATATGTTTAAAATTGTCCTGGTAAACATGATCAGGTCGACTGAAGCGTAATCATGTTGCTGATTTCTCGATTCCCGACCTGGAATTGGGAGCTTTATTTTTTGAAAAGATCACCAACCTGCATTGCCATGCTGCATTACAGTCACACTTTATGGTATGCTGACCGTGTTCGCACCGCTTTACGGTTGTTGTTGTTGTCGTAAAACGCGATCGTGATCGTGATTTCGTTGGAATTTGCTAGAATTTTTTTTTAGACTCACACGATTTATTTAGACTCGGTCGGGTAACCGAAAACAGACATTCGTTTTTCATTCTTTACAAATTGTGCGGAGATATCCAGAGAAATAATTTAGGCTACACAATGAACTGAGAGCTTTTTTGTTACCAGTCCGACGGACTTGTTGTTCAGTCACTCACACCAGTCCGTTTGATTTTTTACCAGTCTCGGACTGACGGACAGGTGCCAAATTCGAACTCTGTCCATCCATCTGTGGTTTCTCGTTTTCTTCTTTGAGGAAGCAGGAACACAACTTGGCTGGGTGGTGCTTAGTTGGTTCGTCGTGATATAGCTGAAATACATGTATTGTTGAAAGTAAATTCTATTCTCTCACTCACTCAACTGTGGTTTCTCGTTAACATCATACCTAAAGAATGACTATGCCTAGGAACACCAAATCTGTATCACACTTTAACATGGTCGCAGAGCAGAAGCCTACGTACTGAAAATAAGTGACATTAAAATTGAATAATTTGTCAAAACCTCTATCATCATACCTCTTCAACCACCAATAAATTTCAATAAATTTCATCACCTCAGTTATTTCTCAGTGGGATATTACACTTCATGTCAATGAATCATTAACACAGTTACATGTATAATATTGTTCATCTTCTCTAGCCAAGTCGACGTACATCACGTTGCTCTGTACATTGCCTTGGCATACTTCTCTAGTAAAGTTGGAACGTTAATCCTCATTGCTGATTGGATGCAGAGACGGCGTGCTGCATCCAATCAGAATGCTCGTCACGTAGTAGTTGGTTTCCCAAGATGGCGGCCCCCATTAAGAATGAGTTGTGTCGATTGTGCGGGGAAATTCTACCGAAAAGATACAGGAAGAGCATTTTCACGGCCACTTTTGGTGTTTCTGATCAATTGAGTCAGATTTTGGGACACGCTGCAAGGTCGAACGATAACGAATCGCCTCGCGTGTGTGCCGACTTGAGATTAAAGGGGAACAACTCCTGGTGGCAAAAAGTCTCTCGCTGTTAAAACTTCCACTGGGTGGCGCAGAGCAGTATTCCTCTGCCACCAGCCAAGAATGTCAAGGCAGCGTAGAGAGCTTCGCGATGTAGTTGACTTGGCTGGTGAAGATGAATATTGTTGTATAACACTCATTTATAGTCAGTGTAATTTATAGTGTTCTATGTACAAATCTATGATGTTTCTGAAGTCAATACTGAGTACCTTGTGGAGTGGACAGATAATACAGATTTGTAAGTGATAGTAAACTGGAGAGGAAGTCACAGGAAGCCTGTTTGTGTAAAGGCCATACATGCAGAACTATGTTCACAATAGATACATGCAGAAGGAATATTGCAGCTGTAGTTGACTCGAGGCTTGAACTATTCATTGTCACAACTATCACAAGTGTTATATCAGAAATACTGGATCAGCAATCAGTCTGCAGAAGAAAAAAACTTACATTTTCATGCGTGAATATTGGAATAGACTGAGAACGTATGGATTAGTTAGTGTAGCCTGCATATTATATACACAGTAACAGGCTGATCTGTTTACTCCCTATGTTACTGATGTGGTGGAAATGTTTACACAATGGTATGTGTCCACATAAACTACTCTCAGTCTTACAATATCTATGATGTCATGTTTTAGTGATTTAGTGATCATGGTGATGTTGCAGTGAATGTTTTATCAATATTTAGTTTTCTCTCAGAATTTAAGATGGACAGTAGATTCATTCTTTGTAAATAAAATATTAATGTAAATGATTTCCTGAATAATTCCGGGTAAACTCGACTCTACTGGGGTATCATCTTGTGCAATTTTGAGTTCTCATAAAATAGAACTTGATGCAGTTTCACATAATGGAAACATATCTATATGTGGTTGACATTGGCTTGAACATCCTATTGTTTTGAGGATGAATTTGTTACTTCATGAATAATTATTAATGATATAATTATGATCTATTTCAGGAGGGGGATCTCGTGGGCGACGATGAACGTTCACCTCTTAGACAGCGAAGGTAGGTCACATACATTGTACATGTAATGATACTAAATATAAACAATCTTTTTGTCATTCTTTTTTTCCATTGACTAGATGTTTATAGTCAGTTGATTTATCTGCTTGATTCAAGACGTAATACATACACACAATTCAAATTAATGCACACATGTCTATATGTCTATAAGCAATAATATTACGCACAGAATAAATCAT
>JAVTVY010006142.1:0-37189 GCA_036873755.1 Hanleya hanleyi | reverse complement strand
TCTCTCTAATACTGATATACCCAAACATACGCTAATCTCTCTAATACTGATATACCCAAACATATGCTAATCTCTCTAATACTGATATACCCAAACATACGCTAATCTCTCTAATACTGATATACCCAAACATACGCTAATCTCTCTAATAATTCAAACACTTTTAGACCAGATATTTATTCAATTAAATAAAATAATTAGACTGATGAACATTTTCTTCTGCCAGCATCTTGTACAGTAACTATTATGAAAATTACAGAGCCAACAGAGCTGAGTATTTACAAACAATTTTCTGGAATTGGATTCTAAAGTGTACTGTTTTAATGTGTGTGAATTATTATAGAGATTAGCCTAAATGCATTCTTTAGCATAGAATTACTAAATTTAAATTATCCTCACAATATATGATTAAATATTATTGCCACATGTGTAAATATTAGTTATATTGTCTATGTTTATGTATTTATTAATGAGAATGAATGAACAGTAATACATTGTCTATGCTGAGAAGATGTTAATGACCAATCAACCAGGCAGGTGAATGTGTACAGTCTGTGAACTACATGTAGTAACACTGGTCACCAATTGTTACATCAGTTGATACAGGACTCTGCCCCATGGTAACAAAACACTACTTCAATTATACATCAGTTGATACAGGACTCTGCCCCATGGTAACTAAACACTACTTCAATTATACATCAAGACAACCAATAAACAAAATACAGCTCATATGTATATACTGTAAAATATGTTTCTTTCGCGTGCATGAAACTTTCGCGATTTTCACGATTGGAATAAATCGTGAAAGTTTCATGCACGCGAAAGAAACATGACAAGGCCGAAGACAAGAACGCAACAACACTGACGACAGAGAAAGGACATTAGAGCAATTGTTTTCGACATTTGTACAGCTTTAATGGTCTCACCACCTAAGCTCTAATCAGAAGCGACTGTTTAAAGCACCGGATACAGTTTAATACACGAGTATACTAGTACAATTAATTCTGCTGAATTAGTCCCAAGACTTGCATATGTGAAGCAAGTATAATACTAGAATCGACCGTCAATGTCCTCGTATGTCGCCTTGATGCCGGCCGTTTGGAACCCCTGTAGGATAGCAGACGTGTTGTTTCTGAGTTGTTCGTGGGCCTTCACCATCCACATCGCGTGTTTAGGTTTCAATGTGGAAAGTTTCAAGTCAACTTTGATATCCTATACAGATTTTTCACTTTTCAGCCCTTCCGAAACAATGTCTCCCTACCACGCGGTGAACTGGTCTTTCAGAGCGGCTTTGAAAGCTCCATTCCCGCTGAGATCTAACGGCTGGAGCTCTTCTGTGTGGTATTTATTTAATCTAGTTTAAATGACAACTACCTGCATAATATCTCGCGATATAGGGTTTGTTTACCTATGGGAATTCCTTTCAAGTCTGAAACAGCGGGATTGAAATAATCTGCCCCAACAGTCAGGAAACCTCTGTTTGAATACCAGTAACTGTATCTTCATATACAGCTAACGCTGCCTCTTGTTAGACTCGTGTTGATACTGTGAAACGACCACACTGAGCGCACCCACATGTGAATACACGTGGCTTTGCCGATTTTGCCGCCGCCGTTATGTATTTTCCATGTCTATTGGTATGATATATTTGTAAATTATTTTTGTTTCTGGCACGGAGAGAATCGCGAAAGTTTCATGTCGCGAATTTTTTAAAATTGGAAAATCGCGAAAGTTTCATGTTTTACAGTATTTATCTGACAACTAGGAGGACATGGTAACAGCAGCTCAGGAGATAAACTCAACATTGTAAGTGCGGGGTAGTTAACACAGCCAGAACTGATCACCTTGGTGATACACTAATTCAACCAGCTAGAACAGTCAATAATTGACATGACATTTACAGATACACATTCACCATTGTAGATACCATGTAAGTGGGTATTAGAGGAGAGAGGTGCAGGCTAATATCCACCATTGCATACCATGTAAGTGGGTATTAGAGGAGAGAGGTGCAGGCTTGTATCATTTGTCATAAAGACTGGTCCAATCTAAGTAATCATACCTATACTCGTAACAACTCAGGTAAAAAATTGTCTATATATATTTTCTCCCATCAAGGAAGTAAATAAATATATTATTAGTTATTCAGGTTTTCCCCCTGGGTGTATGGAAAGTTACGACCTTCCCTGATTCATACACCGAGGCGTCAGCCCAGGGGTGCAGGCGTTTCAGGGAGGGGTCGTAACTTTCCATACACCCAGGGGAAAACCTGAATAACGAATTTATTATCTCTCAAGCCTTTTTATCTTTTTGCAAAAATATCTAAGAAGGTCTATCATTTAGAACCAACGGTACAACAGACAAATTCTGTGGATCATTTCGGTTACAAAACTGTCCGCCACAACACAATCCATGATCAATCCATTTTCGATCTGTTTTGGGGTGTTTTTTTTGTGGAACAAATGACACCTTTTGGGTTGTACAATGTATGTCTGACACTTCAGTGAAAATGATGCATTATCACTTTTATTTCATTACATTTTGACGAGAGGGTGAAAGTTATTTCATAAATATTGACATCTGGTCAGCTGAACTTTTGAAGTGAGAGCGTCATTACCAGTCGCACCCGAATTGTTTTTTATATACCCTGAGTAGCAAGACGTCACTCAGGGTGTATGGTTTAAACAACCCAACCTCGTAACCAATCACAATCCCGATATTGAATACAAATTTGCTTGTGGGATAATAAATATATACATATCTGTAGAGATAATTCAGTAACCATGTACATCTATTGCCTATTCTGAAGAAATAATAATTTAATATTTTCTAGCTTTGTTTTTTGATATTTAAACAATAGAAACATAATTTTTACAATAGAAACATAATTTTTACAAAGCTGTGCATTTATCTTCTGAATTTCTGATTGGAGAATGATTTTACTCTCCTTATTCATAATTGTGCATTTTTCTAAATTAAGTTTATATATACACCTCTAATTCAAACCAGGGAAATGATGTAGAGTACTTACAATGGAAGATTGAGATTTTGTGATGTGGTTTGTGGACTGGCTAACATCTGGAGTTGATGATATGGATGATAAGGGGTTTTTCTCAAAGCCTGTAATAAGTTGGGCCGATAATCCGGATCGATGCACCATAACGACCCTTTACCTATAGTCTACAATGAAAAAATACAGAGAACTTGAATGTTATGAATGAGCAATGTAACATTCCTACATGAAATGTGTCAACAATATCTCATCAAACCATGTATATACACTGTCACACAAACATACATCAGAATGTCACCACATGTGGACACTCTCCTGTCAATAAAGTTAGGTAACACCTCATAGCTATCTGGTTTTGGTGTTGAAGTGAAAGCATTATCTGCATGAAGAACCCTACGTTTTACATGTACATGTACATAGGAAATTTACAGAAGGTTGATGAAATTGAAGACAACTTTCTGAAGTTGCTTTATTTTGTGTACCCTGTACAGGTATTTGGCACAAAAAATTGAACCGACACCGATTTACCTTCATGGTGGGATATTCATGGATTTAGATTACATTGCCGTTCCGCAGTCCATACTCCTAACAAAAGAGCAAACTTCAGCCCTCGAGTATAGTTTTTCCCAATTCATTTTCCTTATGTTGCGTGGATACATGGACAATGCCCCGAAGGTCGATTGTAATCAGGCCACATTCCAGCACAGTCGCTGAATTTGCCTTGATGAAATTCAATTACGGATCCATTATAAGCTGCTCTATTGGACCAGAATTGATCCACATATTCTGGGCTATATCTCCTCAATTTTACCCCTTCATGGGATTTGCCATCTAGCGTGGCATCTGTTGCCACCAAAGGCCTTTCCTCTCGCTGTGCATAGTCGCCCATTCGCTGTAATACTACGATTACACGATCCAGCATCTGGGCTTGATGTTTCTATGGTAACGGTAACCAGTAAATGGGAAAAGGATGCTGGTCACTTGCCAAATTGATGCAAATATTGACTAGTGTTCTAAAGCTGAGAAGATTAGTGAGGGTAATTTACACTGTCTCACAATGCCAAGTTCCACTTTCTTTACTTTAGAAAAGCATTCAATTCTCTATTTCTTCACAGGAAGAACTTTTTTCTATCATTTCATGAGCATCAGAGCCTGTATTGTTGCTATAAAGGAAGTATGGATGCAGTTACCCATAGAATCTATCCACAAGTACTTCAATTCCCATTTTACCATGTAACAGTATGCAACTTTGATCGTGAGCATAGTCAATAACTGTGAAGTTTCATATGATTCAGACACAACGACATCAGTGATGCCCATAGATCAGTGAATCTAAACCATACAACCAAGTTATCTGCAAAATCATTCCAATAAAAACAAGAGAACATATAACATATTGTCTAGTTTTTCATGGGAGTTTGATCAATCATTGTTGTGGTGCTCTCACTGCTATCAAACAGGCTCACAGATCACAGGGGACGAGCCCGCACTATCACAAAGGCTGTCACAATACCATGGTTACATTGCATACAGACTTTGAAATCCCCGACTTCTCACATTTGATAGTTAGCTGAACTAATAATTCATGCCAGGTCGCCTAACATTTCCTGCAAACAACACACTCATTACGTCCATCAAATCGGTCAAGCACAGATGTTTTGTAATACTGATTAAATTCAGATTTTCAAGGAAGTTCTAGGCTAAGGGTCACGAAGCTTCTGTATCTATAAAGAGCTGATATCCATGAATCTCCCAGCTTCGGGTTGACACACAACATATAGTAACCATAGCAACAGGCAAGCTTCCATTAAAACCATCTGTTTGTTAGCTTTCTAACTTTTGTACTTTTTGTAAGCAGCTAAAGTTCAGTTCTCTCTGTGTATGTATTTACATGTATGGTGTAGGATAAATAACCAAGGTCACATTACCATGACTACTGAATGCAAATTATATCACATTTACCATTTACAAAAAAAAAATCATTTTCCATACAAAGTTACTTCCCTTCATTCTGAGGATTTAACTTTGCTGTGCATCAGTCCTATAAATTTGCCATGAAAACATTTCAACACTTACGAGATCACCAGAAGTGCACTGGATGTTATACATCAATTAAGCAGTACTAATTCAGAACAACTATTCTAAACATTTTACAGACAACAGTTAATGATCCCATGATTAGTTCTTGAAAAAAATGTTCACCTTGCAATACAACATGATGTACATGTAACAAGTCCACTGATCCCTCAGCCTTAAAACAATTGTTTGTTCAAGAATTTTAAACAGGCTTCCCTGAGGTACTAGCCATTGTACAAATTAACTTCTGAACATTCTGAGATAGGCCTACAGACTGGCAGGAATTGATGACGGGATGTATAAGTTGAGGACAAGGGATAATAACTTGGACAGATAGTGCACATCCACAGGGTACCAAGCATGAACCAATTAAGTTTCAAAGTTGTTCCTTACCAATATGCAAAACATGTCGGCGGACATGGGTATACATGTGCAATAGATGTGGCACAAAGGCTAAGAACGAGGTATGATTCAAAGCTGTGCATCAAGTACCAACAGTGATATAGACTGGACACAGTTCTTGACTGACTGGATAAAGGGCCACATGTATGTGGAAAATCATCAAAATGCGCACGAAATCGGACAGAGCACACAAGCAAGGTAACAAGCGTCTTCCATGTAAGTTTTGTAGTTGTCCATGAAATAGTAAACCAGATATGGGCCAGACAATAAAATGTTGATGGGTGAAATAAAGGGCCATAACTCTGTGAAAAATCATCGAAACGGGTAAGGAACCTGACCGCGGACATCTGTAAGTACTAACTGTCTTCCATGCAAGCTTTGAAATTATGAATCAAACATTATTAATCAAGATATGAACTAAACAATAAATTGTTGACCGACAGCATACAGGGGCATAACTCTGTGGAAAACCATTGAAATGTGAAAAAAACCCTGAAAGTGCACATCTCCAAGGTATAGGACATCTTCCAGGTAAGTTATGAAGTTGTCAATCAAGAAATAACCGAGATACTTCTGCACAAGAATTATTAACTGATGGGATAAAGGGTCAAACTCTTTGGAAATCAATCAAAAAGCGTCAACAAACATGACAGTGCACATGTGCAATGTTCTGGGCATCTTCCATGTAAGTTTTGAAGTAGTCCATCAAATCCATCGAGATATGGTCCGGAAAAGATATTGTTGACGATCAGACATACATGTACATGCCAATTGCAATTTTTTTTTTTTTTTTTTTTTTTTTTTTTCAACCTGACACAGATTTTTTGAAATTCAAAGTTCACATGTATCTCATCAGTCAGAAATGATATTTGTACTGATTTGTTTGATAAAGAATCTTCAGCTTCAGATTGTGAGATGATGTTTGGGTTTTAAGGCTACACACAGAGTGACATCAAGCAGAGAATAATTGACAAGATAATGGGGGGCGGGGGGAGAGATAATTTCTCCCCTTAATGAAATAACCACTCAGTGAATGATACTCTGTTATACAATTTTGTGTATAATGTATATTTGTGATTCTGTAATGCATAAAAGTACACATACAAATTGTACTACATCTACATCTTTGGATATCCACTTTGTACAAGTTCTGTTCCCAGCACCTCCACTAAAGGATACAGTTCTGATGACCTTTGTACCTAATCTATGTACAGGATGTCCCCATAAAGGGCTGGTATGGGTATAGATGTGATCGAAGCAGTTCTATTGTAATGGGTTTGACAGGCCCAAGGCATAGGTCAACAGGGTGGTGTACAGGTCTGTTACACACACAATGATATAACAATAGACACATTACTGTAGAGGACCCAGAAAATCAGGTTAGATTAGAGAGGCCATGGACCACACCATATCCACCAGCCGAATGAAGCTAGCTGTATGTTGCCATAGCAACCTACCCTCACATATTGGTGGTTTGTCCTTCTATTGTAGGGTCTGGGATAACACTGCAATGCCACCAGTACATGTATGGCTCAGTTGTTGTGTATTAATGATCAGTCCTCTATGAGGAGACTGTACTGTACTATCTTTTTGCACCAATTGATCAATAGAAGCAACAATTCAGAAATCCTGGCTATACTGACTGTGTGTACAATATGGGCGACATAATGAGAGTTGTCCACCATCAGTTGTCACATTGAAATGGACCAGCCTATATAGTCCATATAGGTTCCACCAACATTGGTACAGTGGCATGAAGATTAAATGTTCAAATATTTATGACAACTATTGAATTGTATTATTTCATGATTTGAAAGAGAGCCTCTCCACCCATCAACCAACCAAATATGATCCTTCTTGATATGCCATTTAATCTATCTCTCTATGTCGTGCATCAAACTTTTGTTGTGGAAGGATGCAACTTGACTGACGATACTACATACATGAAACTGTACCTTCCATAGATAGTTGTCATGGATAATAGAAAGAATATATACCTGTCCTTTATCTTTGTCAACCTTTTTGAAGCACTTGTTGAGTGAAAGGTTGTGACGTACGGAGTTCTTCCACCCCGTGGGAGCGTTCTGGAAGTACGGGAAGTGAGTAAGTATCCAGTTATAGATGTCTTTAACTGGCAGTCGTTTTTGTGGTGAGTCCTCAATGGCCATGAATATGAGACAGCTGAAGGAATATGGAGGTTTACTGTTAATGTGTTTACGGGGATTATACGGAACATGAGAGGGGTGAGTTTGTGGTACATTGTTCTGTAACTTTCGGGCATCCCCGTTTTCCTTGGCATCGTCGTTGTCGTCTTCACCTGCATGAATGTTTTTTAACAAGTCACTATCTTGTAACCAAGCTAAACTCGTAAGTTCATCATCTTCCTCCATTTCCGCTTTCTCCATTCGCAGTTCTGCGAAACAACTGGTACTTAACGGGTCCTTCATTTCATCGTCAGACTCACTCATACACTGTAAAGCTTTCGACAAAGCGCTACCAGGAAAACTCTGACTCAAGCTGGTCACCAGTCTTTGTCGCATCGAGGCATCACTTTCGTCTTCGCTTTTCACAGATGCCATGGTTACCGAATTCATCAGGCCTGCTCTGTTACAATGGAAAGAAAAGAAATGGATTTAGGTAAGCGATAAAGACACTGCACAGACACAAAGCCGGATCCAAACATCTGCCCTAACTCAGTTCTGCCCTAACTCAGTATAAACCGTCACCATGGCAAATTTCAGCAAAATCACTCAACTGAAACACATCCACCTTAAGCTATACCCTCTCAGCCACAAAAACACGATATATGTCATGTCATTCGGCAACCATGGCAACATCAACTTTATATGTATTTATAAATCAATGAATATACAGGCATAAATCATGTTACTACAACATGTGAATATTGTACAATAACAGACAAGTACTCCAATTCCACTAAACCATTCAATCTTTTTTTCTTTGAGAGAAACTTTATATTTCTAGTTCGGATAACGATATTGTCCATAACATTTGCCAATATAAACTTACAAGTATGAAGGTAAAATGACTATACTCTGACAATCTACCTGTAGAATGTGAACATGTTAAAAGATCCCTGCTATTGCTAACAAATTAGAGGACCAGCTGTTAGTATTCTCAGCCTACATATAGGGGCCTACCTGTAGTCTGATACTGTGACTACCTGTTGATACTAAAACCTGGAGCTTGCTACCTGTACAGAAATGAATGAATGAATATGGGACATGTGCTTAGTATTGTGGTATTATGTACTAAGTACATGTATACTATACACCTTTGACATCAACCATCTTAGAGGAGAGACCTTTATCACCGAGTGGTGCGCTTGAATACACAAGGTGCAAATCTAGTATTGTACCTGTACATCTCTGGACCAACCCTGCTGATCCTCAGTGATAACAGTACTGGTCACAATGAGAGCACACAT
The DNA here is from genome assembly GCA_036873755.1 of Hanleya hanleyi. NCBI lineage: Eukaryota > Metazoa > Mollusca > Polyplacophora > Lepidopleurida > Hanleyidae > Hanleya > Hanleya hanleyi. The sequence goes on along the minus strand of JAVTVY010006142.1, from coordinate 28,247 downwards.
GTGACCAGAATCTGGTGGTGTACAGTACAGATAGATCATAGATTATCCGACTACATGTACCTAATGTGACAATATTATGGAGCCTATCTACTATGTAAAGTGCCCTCAAGGATTTGTAGCACTACACACCTTGTCCACACCTTGTAATTTTAAGTAATTGTGAAAAGATTGATTTAATTAGACCAAAAAAACATATTTTTGAGGATACAGGTAACTGATAATATATTAAATGTTAATGCTAATTCAAATCAATGAAGGATTTGTGTCATCATGCAAATCTGATTACACAAATTTGTTAAAATATTGTTTATAATTTATGCCAGAAATTTCTTTTGATTTCTTCATTAACAAGTGCCCATGGTGCTTCATTAACGAGTGCCCATGGGGCGCCAATATACACCTGCACAGTGGTCAGATTTAATATTTGAGATCCCACATTTAAATTCTGGAGTGGATTTATAAATATAACTTAATATTGGTGCACAATGATAGCTTCTTTTTTGAGACTTTGGCGATACCAGTTTTGAAATTGACCTCAAAATCCACATTTTCTTCTTTACAAGTTCGAGGGTTCAGCATATCCAATCCGTATCATAGAAGTGGAGATATAGCATGAAGAACTGACGGCCAGACGAATTGACAGACACCTCAAAATCAATAGGTTTCTTCATTGTCATGAGTTTGAGGTCAGTCCTGTACTTGAGTTTATAGTCCTGACATCAGTATTTTCACCTATTTCCTGATATTCAGGCTGCAGGAACCTGGACCCACGTGCAAGACATTTAATGCACTGATTAACATTCAATTTCTTTGAATACATTTTTACGCATGTATTGAACTAAGGCACAAAAAATGGGCCCTTCACCATTCCGATTTCATGCAATAAGAGTTAAGTGCCAAAGCCACACGTTAAAAGATAGGGAAAACATTATGCCAAAGTGAATGTAGGCTGAAAATCAAGTGTAAATTCAAGGTTTTTCATTAGACAATGGAAATTGCAGCTGCTGTCGACAGTTTTCAGGGACATACTAAGTTTATTATTCATTCTCAAATGATATGAATGATGATTTGTCTATAAAGGTAACAAAACTCCTTAATTTACTGTAAACAAATAAGAGACAACATACCTCACATGCTGAATACAAAGAAACAAACATCACTGTAATATCAAGGTTCACACATGGAACTGTCTCCCAATGACAATTGTCAATTTAAGCAATGACAACTGCTACAAGTCCACAACATATATGATATTTCTGGCATCAAACTCCCACGGATATCAAGGAAATATGACATGATATTAACCCGTCTAATTTCACAACCCAGCTGTCTGATCAATTGCACAAAAATATGGAGTAATCATATGCAGTTAGAACTCATCCCGTAGTGACAATAGTTGGAGAGCTTGTCCAATCCGTGATCATTCAATACAGTATCACCAGCCAATAGAGAAACAGTGAATGATCAAACTGTCTATTTGTTATACAGTATCCCTGGTAACCAACAATGTAATCTGTGGGGCACACAGGTGAACATCACAGTTATCCTAAAGTTCTCATCCTATACTGGCTGCTCAAAGATCAACAGAAAAACCTAGGATAAACATGGAATGAACAGGTTCTATAAATAGTTATCTTCAATCCATACAAGCGTGAGAGGATGAGTACCAGTGTCAACGAGGAATCTGCCAGGTAACAAACAGGACTGTCACCCATCACTGCCAGTACTACTACAGGTGAAACAACAACATATTATGCAACTATACATACAACACTTCAAGGAGAAATGAAAACCTTGAATGACCAATCAATACATATTTTTAGAATCAGATTTACATGGTAGTAACATATATCTGCGACGCAGTCTTTGAGTCGGGCTCATTCAACTACAGTTCACCATGGCCATGCGATGAATGCGGAGAGTGAGCTAAGATCTGTTGATAAGAATACAAAACCTTATTGCTATTATTGCTTTAGCGAGTGAGTTTATCCAGCTACTACCCAAGATTTCAATTCATTCTATCACCAGCTAATATTCTAGTGAAACTGTAGAGACTTAAATTTATGTAGTCCCATTATTTCTAACTGGGTATATTGATGTTAGTATTATTATGCTACGAGGGATCAATAGAAGTCTAATTGTCACTTACATTCACCTTTTGCTATTCTTTTGTCCAGTGAAAAGTCAATTATTGGGCTCCGGCAGTAGGCATCTAATTGTGCGGTATTTAAATGCTCCCGGAGACAATAATTGGCTGCTGGAAAGCTGGTTGAATAAAGGGGATATGGGTTCAATGGTAAAGACTAAGCCAGAACAAATCCATATTTGCACCTGATCACAACTTTAGCAGTGATTTATGACACAAGCGCTGTGATCCCAATACAAACAGGAAGTTACAAATTGTTTGTCAGAATATCATTATCTGTTGCATGTTCCTGCAATAAACCAAGCAGAGCATTGATCCTTGTGACGACAATGCTAAAATTTCATTCAAAACGTATTTCAGGCAGTGGTATTGAAGGTTTTATTGATAAATTGTTCACATCCATTTCCATTCATTACTACATTACCTGTATTCCTGAAACCAAGACAAAAACTGCTCACGACATGGAGAAAACATTTTTTTGGTAAAAACTTTAAGTTGTAGTTGACCAGCTTGAAATCTCCTGAATACAATGATTGACATCAAGCTCAAATATACGACTGAACATGTGAAACACAAAGTCTTTGGCTTAAGTTAAAATGATACATGTGAAGTTGTCATGGAATAAGAGTAGTTGTCCTGGAATACATGGAATAAGCATAGTTGTCATGGAATAGGCCTGTTGTCATGGAATCCATGTAGTTGTCATGCAATGAGCATAGTTGTCATGGAATACAAGTAGTTGCCATGGAAGTAGTCTTGAAATAAGCACTACTGTTATGGAATGCATGTTTCAATGTTGTCACAGAATAAGCAGTTGTCATGGAAAAAGTGTAGTTGTCATGAAATAAGCATAGCTGTCATGGAATAAGGGTAGTTGACATGGAATAAACTTAGTTGTCATGGAATACATGTAGCGATGGAACATATGTATTTCTCATGAAAAAGAGAGTAGTTGTCATGGAACTGACAGGTGGTACTGGTAGTGATTGTTTGGGTATCTTTCAAGCAAACCATATAAATGTTTCATGGAGCACCAGAGTTAACAGGTTACATCCAGCCAGTAACAGCCCATTAGTCGGCTATATTCAGATTCCATTAATGTGCATCCAGGAGACTTTCATATTGGGACCTTGATACATGGCAAACAGTGCTGGCCTATTTATATGTCCTGTAGAACTGTAGTCAGTCTAACTGGTCATCCTTGCTGAGCTGTACTAATATGTACACAAATTCCCATATACAGGTTACATGTATTAGTGTACATATATCAGTACTGGTCCAGCCAAACAGGATCCCAATAGACCTCAGACAGCAGTGACAGTCAGCTGTTCAGTCACATGTATGCCACGTCTACATTGTTACCATGGAAACGACTTATGCAAACTCGAGCCTAAAAAAATAAATCGCCAGAGAAAACCTTGGATTTGGGGTTTGTTGTCACGCATGAGCAAGAAGAACATGAAGTGAGAAACAGCAGAGCCTACAAAGTTCAGTATTTCTTTTTCATTATGTGCATCGTACAGGTCTTTAATAAACTGGACCAATTAAATTAGCTGAATATTTATAAAGAACTAATTGAAATTATGTTTTATAATAATGACAGGAAATAAGTTACATGTATATAAAAATAATTGTATGACAGGAAATAAGTTACATGTATATAAAAATAATTGTACAAAGGAGACCAATAAATAATTTCTACTAAAACTAAAAACATCGTACATGTATTTAATAAACTGGACTAATTAACTGAATATTTATAAAGAACTAATTGAACTTATGTTTTATAATAAAAGACAGGAAATAAATAAGTTACATGTATACAAAAAATAATTGTACAAATGAGACCAATAAATAATTTCTGCTAAAAACTTTCTTAAAGTTTATAATAAAACTTTGGAAAAATTTCTAAAACAAGAGCTACGGGAGGCTTGATAGTTAGCACGTCTAGTGGATGAATCTCCAAAGGTATATCTCTTCCTGAGTACACCAGCTCAACCAGACCTATCAGCTAATGACCTAATTACTGGTGCTGCAATAATAGGATGATCTGGCAGAGTTAATTGGTCACATCCATAATTATCACCTGTACAAATGTGAAGGAATGTCCTGACAGTACAGACAAGCACATTCCTAACATTACCTTTGTAAGTGCTAATCAATAACCCGCAATTGTCACATTTTCTCTAACACTCCCACCATGATTGTGATGGCCTCTCTCGGACAACTCTTTTCGCAGCTAAGCATGTAGTACTGTACTCACAACAAGAAGAGGTGCATACATGTAGGTCTACTGGTGTGTACATGTGGAAAGAGAAGCCGGAGGGGGAGAAGACAACAAAGCAGGGTGGGGAAGTGAGGGGAGTACATTTGGGAGGAGGTATCTAGAATGACACCACTCTCAATAACCACTACCTGCAGCTACTGCCAATGCTGGGAAGCAATTTTATTCTTAGCACAGTGTGTGGCCAATTTCAGGACTGATTAAATTCAGAGGGTTGAATTACAACCACTTTATGGAGGGCACTGTGCAGCTACATTAAGTGGATAGAAGGAGTTATGTCAGAGTCCCTGAACAGTAGCCAGGAGTGTAGCGGACTTAAAATCACCATCATAACTGGAGAGGAAGGCATAATAATGATAGACCCTATATAAAACAGGTCAATCTCCATTATTCAAGCTACATGTAAAGAGTTATCAGAGCAGTGGTTATAAATGATTGGGTTGATCAGGCGGTTATCTCAATCTTCTGGCTTAGTTAGATATGGTTAACAAGTTTCACAGGTCTCTGATAAAGTATAGGGATAAAGGGAAGTGGAATACTTACTAACTTAGTGAAACATTCCCCTGTTGGAAGCCCTGGTAAAATCACAGGCTTGATGATATGGAAGACAAGAGAAGCTGGGCAAACAAACAAATCCACAGTATGGCGTCCAAAAGGCAGTGTCAGCCGAATATTCAGAGTTAGCCGAGAGTAAGCATCCCTGGCATTGGATGGGTGAATTTAGACTACTGCCCTGAGTGGCTGCCAGAACTGAGTCACTAGACCATGTGACCTCTACCTCAGCACATTAATATACAGATGGTGCGGTCTTCCCCTCTCAGGCTTCACATTGCCATGGTTACAAACTAAGCTATGTCACCATAGGAACGAAAATCCAGTGTCGGTGTATTCAGCTGGGCTGTGCCAGTACTGGCCTAATTGTACCCCTCCAGGCTATACATGTAAAGGAAAGGCTGTCTGTTAACACCACATCCTCTATCACTGTTCTCTGCTCCACTTAACTGGTTAACATGGGGGTGTGCAGGGGGATATATCTCTAATAATCTAACAGATTATTCACTCACTATAAATCTGAACAGTATTTGGATAGATACAGATAAAAGAACCCCTCCAAATGAAATTTCATTTTTCACTTGAGAATATTTTATGAGCTATTGAGACACAAAGACATAAAGATTGAATGTCAAGAAGGTAATGAAGGCCACTCTCCAGTTAAGTGTAGATACTGAGTCAATAACAGACTGAATCAACATGTGGCTGCTGGACTACATGGATATGGAGAGCACAATTAAATATTTACATCTGTAATATATAGGATTATACAGTCCTATCTCCATCTATCTCACAGAATATTGAACCATGTTGGCAAACATACATGTAGGCGCCAGATTCCCAGGTTTACAAATTACAGTCATGCCTGTCAGAAAAGGATATGTCACAACTGTTCCTACATATTAAATACTCCTCGTCAATAATAATTAATATCTATAACAAGAGAGAGACTTTCGGCCCACACAAATGATCAGAGCTAACACAGCTGTTGCCAGAATTCACACACCATGGTGGTAACACTAGACACACTGTAATAACACTAGACATAATTTTCTCACACAATAGCACAGTCAGGGTATGGTCAGCTACATCTAAATGTATAGGAAGAATTTTCATATTAGTGTCCAAATATAAACTCGATCAATATCAGGAATTTTGATTTGAGGTGCGCAATCGCGCGCGTGCACCATCGCGCTCCTGAAAAATAATCAAGGCGTGTGTGTTTCCGCACGCCTCGTTTTTTTTTAGTGAAAACGCGGTATTTCTGTTCTTGGAATTCCTCTCTTAAACTCTGATTGCAATGTCTAGCAATCATACGAATTGTCTCCCTTGAGCAAAACGGAAGTTATTTTGTATAACCCCGATCCCATAGTTTCTTCCATCACCGCATTCACTCAGCGGGTATACCATGGCAGCATGAAGCCATGATCGGACCAAGTACCTGGGCACGTGGTTCGTGATTACGTGACTTCTGTCGGTGCAAGTATGGCGGGCAGTTGAGGAGGCCGACGGACCCTCAACACGGGAGATGGTTCCAAGAAAAATAATTAACATAAGGTTAGTTTCTTGCTGAATGAAGCAATCGTCTGTTTCAATAATAATATTAGCAAGAGATCGGAAACCACACTCCTAACATCAGCAAATGCACTCCTGGACATTTCTCAGGCGTGTGATTTGGGGGTGCTAATCGCACCCCTTGAGTAATGTCAGGCACATGTTTGTTTTTCACTCACCTGTGCTTATCAGAGTGCCTGCAATATAGTATATATATTTGCTAAATCTGAATTTATTAACATTCTCTCTCACAAATACATCAGTGAGTCAAAGAATATTAAACGGCCCACTATTAATGCTCATAAGAGAGGAGTATATACAGCAAAGTAGATCTGAAGGGTTGATGTATGGACTCAGATGGTTCAACCCATCTTTCATGAGACAAAGGACAACAAGTTGTTGTCTGGGTACAACAATAAGTCTAGCCATCTTCAAGAATTTACAAGTTACTCAAATTGATAGAAACAAGAAGTAATGCACAAGCATTACACATCTCTCTGTAATTGACAGATAATTAGCATTATCGAGCATCTGTGTACCCCGCCCAAATTATGCTCAATATAATCTTGCCACAGGACACAATTTGTCATGCCTTGTAAGTTATATTTCCAACAATAAAATATCAAAATTTGTAATACAGCATTGCAGTAAAAGTAGCATCCCTATCTTCAAATAGGAGTTTATATCCATATGAAAATATATATTCGCCGAGTCTCTACCAGTTTAAAACTTTACCCCATCCATTAGCATTTTGTGAGAACTGTGACAGAACATTGCCCAACATGACCAATCTAAATACCTATCATTATGAGCTTTAGCACATGCTGACCTATGACAGGGCCAAAGTGTATGCGCAAAGGTTGATTAAGAACTAGGGCTGAAGATCTCAAGACTGTATCTTGAACCATGACAGACATGGGTAAAAAGCTATCATCTATATTCAGTGGTAAATTTATAACATCTCCACTCAGGAGATTACACAGGAACACACGATTTGTGTAAAAGGCAAAAATTGTATTTGTAGTCGAGTCACAGTTCCAGTTCAAAATCCTTAATTTGTTTGTTTCATCTCTTCGAAATAAAACAATCAACTGCAGGTGATCTATTCTACAGGTATGCATGCATATATTAAAGGAGATCAGAATGTCTAAAATTAATACAATTCATCGTGTCAGTTTTCCCTTACAGCAAAATTGTCAGTCAAGAATAACCTGTCTGAATCCATTTATTGATACTTTCTCAACATTTGAGCAGAATGGGAGAGAAGTAAATAGTAGGAGAAAACATGTGCCAGTACAATGTAGTTCCAATAGAATGAGGACTGGAGAGTGTCAGTAAAGGGTTAAGTGTTGATCAATATCCAACATCTGTGCCAAGTGGTGAACTATCATCTTCGCAAGTCCAACCTGTTGTCATGGAAATGGGTAAATATACACATCCATCACCTAGGTTACAAAGCCAGTTTACAGAGAAACATTTAAGCTGTATTATATTGCAATCAAATGTGATTTTTCAAAGTTGAGAGCCACTGACAGTAAATAATGAAAACGGACTGAAATCGATGAGTACTTGACAGATCATAGCAGCTTATGTAAATAATGTGAATTAGTATGGGGCACCTTGTATAAAAATGCATAAGCCATGTCAAGTGTTATGAAGTTACATTTGATCTACAACAGAATGTATTATCCTCTCAGTCTCAGGTATGATTAATACCCTGCAATGTACCACTACATAATCTATACATCATACAGTCTCTGAACAATGGTATATATTCTAGACCAAGTCAATAACTTAGCATTCTCATCAAATCCATTTGCAGTTTTAACATTTCTGAACTCCTCTCAATCTGATTGGTCTACATTTTCGCCTCTCAGAACAACACTCCTTAAACTAGTTTCAAATAAATCTCAGTTAAATTGTTTTAAAATTATTAGAGCCCTCCAATACAGCTACATGTATTCCTAGTCACAAAATACTGACCTGTCAATGGAATAAATATATTGTACTTATATTTCCATAATTCAATATGTGATCAGCACAGAATATCACAGCCATTTAACAAAAGATGAAATAATGTCCACTTACTGTAATAAGGTGAGGTGTAGTTTTCTCAGTAAAGCCATCCTACAGAAGTATGATAATATAGGAGAAAGCTGGAGATAGCATCATACAATGTTTACCTGTGGGACTCTGTGAGAATTGCTACACTATGGAGGAGGTTTGCTCCAAGTTCATCTTCAATCTAAGCTGCAGCAAAATAACCAGTTCACCATGGCGAGCTCATCAAGTTACTGCTGCGTTACTATGGATACAGTCAAACAGATCACACCTTTATCTGGGAGAAGCGATCTATTTCCCTCCCCCAAAAGAGATCCACATATAAAATAGATATATTTTCATCTTCTTCCTTCCCCTAAAACAATGCCTGATTAACAGGTCAGTCAGGCTGTCATTGTTACACTCAGGACTGAATCCGTACTGTAAATTGTATATACATTAACATGCATATTCATTTTCTCTTCATCTGTTAATAACAGTGGTTCAGACAATGGCGATGAAAATATTGTTTCTGATTAGTTATACCAGCAGTAGAGAAACCATCCATCAGGAAAACATTATGTGTATTTCTCCTAAGTTAGCATAACTTTACCATACTTCTGAATCTTGTATATTAACTTGATCAGATATACATGTACATGTGTTTAACTATTTAATTATTCATTATTTAAATTAGAGCTTTCTGATCATTCTTTCTATCAGGAAATGAATACATGTGAATACTAGTAGTAAAATAGCATGTATAATTTCCAAATGCAGCCACATTTAAACTTTACTCTCTTTATGTTTGTCGATTTCCCTCAAATGAATCAGCCCAAGTTAAGGAAGTAGAGTACGTTCATTTCCCTCTTATGGAGCTACAACATGGTGATTTGTCGATTTTTTCAAAACAAGCTGAACTTCCTAACAAAAGTACCCAGACATCTCAAAATGGGATATACATGTAAATAAACAAAAGACACAACAGAACCATTCATGTGCTTTACTGGTGGTTCGATAGTGTGATAGGACTGACCAAAAAGTTGGCATTTTAGATTCAACAGTTAGAAGGTGCAAAGTGCTCCCGAGGTTGAAAATTATGCCTCGGACATCTCCCAAAATTCACTCTTAGTCAATTTCAACAGAAAGGAAACTTGTGAATGGCTAATTGAATCTCCAATAATATTTCCTACCCTTACCGATTCCCCGCCCCTTCCTGGAAATAGGACAGTAAAGGCTCAGTTTATCCGCTGTACTGCTAATATTTTTTATTAGTATCTAATTATGATGCACCCCTGGTTTTATTACATATTCAAAAAAAAAATACTGGAATTAAAAAACATGAAGCTGCGCTATCGAAACCCCTCGGCTCTGAACCCCAGCTATTATAATGTAAGGGTGTCTCTACCAATTGATTGGCTTGTGGGAAGAAATATTTACCCCTGGTATTGTAAGTGTACTTTCTTTGAAAAAAAAAGAAAAGTTTTCCTCCCCTTAAATTAATTTGTTTCTGGAATAAATTGAAAGAGCTGTATCGATGTCGCACCAAAACAACAGTACACATGGCTAGATAAATACAGTACATGTATACTAAATGGCACATGTATGTCATTTTCAAAACAGATTTGCAAGCATTCTTTGCATTGTCTAAGAAAATAAATCAATAAATCAGTCATCCAATCAATAAATATATGTGATACTATACTAACATGATATAGAAATAATATGCAAACTTAACATAGGAATTAGTGGACTTTGTTAGACAAGGGGCATACTTTCTGACACGACTCATTTTTGATAGGCATCTAGTGTCATTTTCAAAACAGATTTGCAGGCATTCTTCGCATTGTGTAAGAGAATAAATCAATAAATCAGTCATCCAATCAATAAATAAATGTGATAGTATACAAACATGATATAGAAATTATATGCAAACTTAACATAGGAATTAGTGGATTTTATTAGACAAGGGGCATAACTCTGCAAAATACTTTCTGACACGACTCATTTTCGATAGGCATCTAGTTCAGGTCAAGAGAAACAACTGTATCACGTTAGGATGTTGTATATGGAACGGTTCTGAAATTATCACAATAAATCATAAATGGATTTTTATTTGTAAAAAGGGGCATAACTCTGCAAAATATTGTCCGAGATGACTCATTTTCGATAGGCTTCTGATTTACGTGAAGATAAATAGATGTAACAAGTTTGGTTGCCATGCATGAAACGGTTCTGTAGATATCGCGGTAACGGATTTTATTAGACAAGGGGCATAACTCTGCAAAATACTTTCTGACACGACTCATTTTCGATAGGCATCTAGTTCAGGTCAAGAGAAACAACTGTATCACGTTAGGATGTTGTATATGGAACAGTTATGAAATTATCACAATAACAAATCATAAATGGATTTTTATTTGTAAAAAGGGGCATAACTCTGCAAAATATTGTCCGAGACGACTCATTTTCGATAGGCTTCTGATTTACGTGAAGATAAATAGATGTAACAAGTTTGGTTGCCTTGCATGAAACGGTTCTGTAGATATCGCGGTAACGGACGGACGGACGTACGTACGGACGTACGGACAGCCGTACATGATGACGACAATACCCCTAGGCCAAAGTTGGCCGAGGGGTAAAAACAACATTCAACCTCTAGAAATGAACATCCTCTACTGCCTTAAAATGTTAAACAACCATGCATCTACACAAAGCTTAGCTGTTTTGTCTGTTCATCTGCTAATAGAAGAAAAACTACCACAAAGATCTGACCATTTAACCAGGGGAAATGAAAGTTGAAAAGTCAAAGGTGAACATGATGGTATGGAGATTCAATCTCTCTTTTCTGTTCTAACTTGCAGTGTAATATTTCTGATATCACATCCAGATGTTCCTTATTGTTAGAAGATCATGACCTATACATCTTTACTGGCCTAGACCATACAACCTAATACATGGATACATGCACCTAGTATCCCTGGAAGGTCCCACTATCCTAGAATGCTTTGATGTTTCAGTGATGAAGTGTGGGTAGTTCTGGGTAGTATTAAACTTGTCACAGCTCTCCCTTTGCTTGTATATGGGGAGAAACATTTGAACTAAATTAACTGGGGAAAATTGGGAGAATAGGATATAAGTATTGTCCTGTTTTTATATAGGGTAATATGCCTACATTCATACAAATCTGGACAGGTTAGTTAGTTGAACAAGTATAGGAGAACTGTGACAAGTACTTCCCCAATCTCATGTTCGGCTATTTCCATATTGGTGAAACTTGGTCTCTTACATGTATATAGAATGCATAAAAAGCCATAAGTGCATGGGCAGCGTATGGCGATCATGTAGTGAGTCAGCTACGAAATAGCACCTTTATGATCAGAATGATTCAGTCACATTTTATTGTGAAATTAAGTTAATTTCAATCAGAAGAACATACATGTAATAAATTCAAATTATACAAGAAGAGTACTTCTATGTTTAGTTGAATAATAGTACTTTGTGCCGTGGGACCAAATTAAATGAACGTCTAATGATTATTTCGAACAAAAATGAGAGAACCATACCCAAACGAACCAAATGATGCAACACTCTGGCACCTAAACAGGTTTTTGTCACATATAACAAATTACATGTAGCTTGTTTAACTTTCGTTCAACAGGGGCGGCGGAAGCAACTTCAGATTGGTCTGACCAACGATCACAGCACAATTAGGCGAGTGTCCAGGGGCCGCCTAGGCCCCGGAAGCTCCGGGGTCCTAGATTGCAGGAGATGCATTCTGAGCCATTTCTGGCACATAAAATAGTACCATATTATTATGCTCGATAAAATGTTGAAAATGTGGGTTCAAATTAAACATTTACAAAGTCTATTTATCAATGAAAATCACATTCCACTTAAAGATTCCCGTCATCATCGCGCACAAGAAACCCGGCGGTGTGCTCTGTTTCGAGATATTCAGAAATTAGCAAATATTGATAACCTGTGATCAGCGTTAACAGAGGGCGTATCGTTAACCTCTTCGCCGACAGAGGGTTGGTGAGATTGACGAGAAAAGTATTTCAGAATTGACATTGTCAGACTGAAGACAGCAGAAAAAGACCAGAAAATATCAGACTGTAAACAGAAGTATAAAAAATTCTACGAAACACTGAAACGTCCGGGAAAGCGCTCGTGAAAGCTGGAGAGTAGATAACGTCCAAGGTTTATCGACGAGATTCCAAGACTAAGCAGGGGTTATTCTAGCCCAAAATTGTTCATTAAATCAATTTCAAAATTTTGAAAACTCAATTTTTTTTTTGCGCGCACCTATGGCGCGCCAAGAAATTCTACAAAACTCAATATTTTTGCCTTTTTCATCAAAAAAATGATGAAACTCAATTTTTCAACTTTTTCATCGCACCAATTACAGAACTGAGGTTGGTCATATGTTTACGACACTTCTTCAGAGACCAACAAATACTGACAATTCTATTTACATGAATTATATCAGTCTACAACAACATTGCTAAAATAATTCAGTGTTACAAGATAACTCATTGGCCCAAACCATGACAGGGTGCCGTGTATCATCCAATAATTGAAGGCGACATTAGCACGACGTGTCTTCTTAGAGCAACAACAACATATAGAACTGCTGCTGCATTGTCGATCAAGATATAAACTTTGGCCTAAGATAGTCAGCCGTTCACTTGTTACATGCATGTTTTGTGCACTCCGGTACAACCACACCAAACCACAGTACGGCTGTCAGTTAATAGGTTGTTTAGCATGACCTCATGCTAAAACATACATGCTAGATGCTATAATTATTAATTATTGAAGCTAAATTTTTTACCGTTAACAGAGAAGATTGTGATCGAATATATAACCTGGCAACATTCCTGTTTTACAGATTTATACACTCTGAAATACTCTCATAAATATCGCCAGAAAAAAATATTTATGAAATAATTATTCTCTAAGGAGACATTTTAAGTTTGCTTTACTTTAATTGAAACATTATGTAAATAATTATGGTAGACAGTAAAACTCAAATGCACACACATTGTGTAAACAGAAATCAAGGAAAAAAACTCTTACTTGTGACCAATATTAAAGATAACTGCAGAATTTATTACCCGAATTTTCAACGTCAGGAATCCCCTCTTATTGAAATTTTCTTTTATTTCTTTTACACTGACTGAAGATAGGGATTCTCTGTCCACGGCGACGAATTTTGTATGTCCGTCGTCCTCAAGCTACGAGTATTCGTCAACAGTCTGTGTTGTCGTTGTCGGGAGTGAAGACGTGAAGCGCTCGACCACTTCGCTCAAAAGTGTTTCATCAGATAAATGGATGGTTGAATGAATTGGTTGATGAGGAAACAACTGATCCATAAACTAGAACCACGATGACTTTGGTACGCGACCGTCAAAATTGCCGGAGTTAAAACTTTACTGCCACGTGCTTGACACGAGGGAATTCTCGCTAGAAAAGGACTGTGCCTCGTTTCGAAATAGGGCTTTCCCCAAGAATGTGAACCAAGATGGCGGCTCTTCAGTCGCCTTCGCGCTGACTCGCGCTGTGACGGTTCATTCGTTTTACTTAGATTTGCTTACTTATTTCTTTTACGACCAATAATTACTGATAATTAAAATACATACGGCATTATTTATCTCCAAAATATTGATGCGGGCGGGTCATGCGAAACAACTGACAACTGGTATGTTGTGGGAAAACTAAAAAAAAAATCGTGCGCGCAAACAGCAAAAATCGCAAACTCAAATTTTTTTTATCAAAACTCAATTTGAAATTTTTTGCAAAACTCAATATATATTGTTTTTCATCGTGGTAACCACGATGAAAAAATGGCTAGAAAAACCCCTGCTAAGTGATGATTTTTGGCCTGTATTCGACTGTACACTTAAAATGTACAGATGGCGCTGCTAACGGTTAAATATTACAGGTTCGCAGCGCCATCTGCGCATTGTAATAAGTGTACAGTCGATGGCGCTGTTACACCCAAATATATATAAGTTGCAATACATACGGTACAAATTATGATTAAATTCCCTCTGAAAAGGTGTAGGTCTAGATATTTTGTAAATATTTTTGTAAGTACAGCAAAACAATATAACTCGAACTCGTCCAGCATGATTGACTAAACATCCAGACGCTGCGACTCTATAGTAGACGGTAATCCGTGGTCCTGGAATTATTGCCCCGACCATGGTCGGGGTGGTCGGGGCGGTTCCGCCACCCATGTTCAAGAACATCAACAACAATGAAAATGATCTTTTCCACATGCTATCTTGAAGTAAGCAACTTATTGGTAAATGTAATGAAAAATGGATTTCATGGATTTCTTATGAACTATCAACAAAGTATTCTGAGCCCTGATTGCTCGAGGATAAAAGGTACTTGCTCCTGGGCAACAGCATAACTGAGGTTGGTTGTCTCAAGCAAATTTCATTTGTCCGGGGAAAGTAAAAGGGTATAATTTCGAACCAGGAGGAGAGTCTGCTGCTGACAACTGCTGCTGACATGACATGTTGTTTACAGCATGACATTCTGTGCTGTTGCATATGTAATTGTGTCTGATGCATCACGTCAAAACTTTATCATATGATCTATGTTGATGTTGCTGTGTTTATCATATACGTACCAAAGATACTTATTCTGACCTACTAATACAGTAGAGTCAACAAGCAAGCACCAATATGTGAATCTCCATTCACCAGACTAGTCTATGATACTCTGCATATGGTACATTAACCCTTTCACCGATTATTTCCCCTGACAAAAGTGACCTGCTGACGATCAATTCCCTGAGAACTGTTAAAATTTGTATATGTTGTCTTTGGAATGTTAGAAAACGTGTTTGCGTCTGAGATTTGTAGAAAAACATAGGGACCCCGTCTCCACAATGAACACTCCGGTGTTATTTGCTCCAGTTTTATAGCAAAATAAATAAAATAGCATACAAAATTAGGTTTTACTTCAAGAGAATGCGCTTTTCCCGGCTTTCTCGACTTGAAAACGTCAAAATTCAACGGAGAAATCGTCTTTTTTCGATCGCATTTGACAGTGTTTATCTTGAGTTGTACTCGGCCATTTGCAATGTTTGACCTCTCATTGGAAAGTGTGGGCTTTCCCCTTTCTGTACATGACATGACCTGGGACGGATGGCAAAAATAAAACGGAGGATACGATTGGATTGAAAATGATGTAATTCCATTTTTCCAGCCACTGTCTATGCGCTTCTTATCTGTTGGCGGATGGAGGTCACGTGGGCGAAATTACGCATACCGATTGGCTCGTCGTCCGAAGGCGGCAACCATCTTGGGCGAAATAGAAAGTTGGTTGTCAAACTTTGTGGATCAAGACTCGTAAAAATATGGAAATAAACTTTGCCGGTTATCGTTGGCAGTTTTAATCGTCTGGGGAATATTCACCACGCTTTACCAGTCGTGTAACATCAAAAATACAGGAGTTAGGATGAGGTTTTCGATGATTTTTTTCATTTCTGCGGCTTGCTGCCGAGAGGCCCGTCACACGGTATGTGGGAAAAAACGCATTTTTCGCTCCGATTTTTTTCGTTCAACATCTAATTTTGCTTTATTTCTTTTACGGAACAAACAAACAATTTCGAGAATCAAATTGATCAAGGTTTTGACTTTCCAGAAGTATACAGTGTTTGATAGGTTTCCGTTAAAACGAATGCAAAAAAATAAAAGTGCTGTACCCATCGTGATGGCCAACAGGTTTAAAGCTAACCCGGTCAACCGGGGATGGTCGTACGGGTGGCACTCTCGTTATCCCCGTACACCGGGTTTAATCGGTGAAAGGGTTAATAGTATGAGAGCTGTCCAAGTAGAACATTCTGTAATGCACGAGATCCTCATCATGGTCTGCGGATCATCTGCAGATGGTATGAGTGGTTACTTCTTGAGCATACTGCATATCCTCAATAACACACGAGCTGTAATATGTTATGCACAAGATCCTCATAATGGTATGTGATCCTCATTATCATATGCAGATGGTATGGGTGGTTACTCCTTGAGCGTACTGTGTAACACATCTGTATGTACATACCTAACCTCAGTAACACTTGAGCTGAGATCCTCGTAATAGTCAGCGAATCATCTGCAGATGGTATGGGTGGTTACTTGTTGAGTTTACTGTATGTATATACTGTTGAGTGTACTGTATGCCTAACCTCACTAATGCAGGAGCTGTAATCTGTAATGCATGAGATCTTCATAATGGTCTGCGGATCATCTGCAGATGGTATGGGTGGTTACTTGTCGAGCGTACTACACATATCTAACCTCAGTAACATGTCATTGAGCTGTAATCTATTATGCAGGAGATCCTCGTAATGGTCAGCGAATCATCTGCAGATAGTATATGGTTGAGCATTCTCTGTGTATAAACTTCAGTAACATGTGTCGTAGTGTTGGTGAATACAAAGTATACTGATCCGTGAAAACTGCTGTATAAAATGTACCTAATGAATTTCCATCTAATTGCCTATTCTTCTGGTAAATAAATGCACAGTTTATCATCAATATGTCTGCTGGGTTGTATTTGTTTAATGAATATCCAGTAAACTGTATTTATCCAGGCTAACCTAAGCTTGTATAAGGTGTCAGAGTTATTGACTAACTGTGCCATCTGCTGCCTTCTTCAGCATTCTTCTACTTCAGTTACCATAGCAACAACTGCTTCAAGCGGTTACCAGGCAACCAAGACAAGCTGCTGTCCTTGGAGAGCTACAACACCATAAAATACCATGCCAAGCCTAACTCCCTAGAGTTTAGGACTTATTTAGCTTATATGAATGGGCCTATACCTATATTTCAACATAAACTTCCTTTGATGAACAAAATATGGATAATTACACAGAATCTACTAGATGTTCAATGAACATACACAATCCACACATTCTCTGAATGTAGTCTAACAATGTAGAACCTTCCAGTTTCACAAATTTTTAAATGTATGCCTTGTCTACATAATTTCTTAATTCTGAGAGCATAAGTCAACCATTAGGAACCATCTATATATGCAATGAGCAATCTGAGAGAATATGATGCACATTCAACTGTTCATCCACATGGCAGAAAAGGGGGGAATTCAGAGTCCCAACTCCACATCCTTGTATCTATTTGCCCACTGAAGGAGCAGGGATAAGCAGTGGCAGTTCTGGGTTGACAAGGCTTCCCTCCAAAACTGGGGTTACTAGGCAACCAACATCAGACAGGCATACAACCTTTCTCTTTCACAATATTGGCTCTCTATGGCCAAGGTCTCTCCAGTATGAGGCCATCAAACAGCATATAGACAACAGACAACCAGTAATAGAAAATAATGTCACACTTCATATTGGGTATGAAAATACAGAATGTATTAAGGACAACCTATCAGGTAGATTACATGAAATCTTACAGAATTATCTCGCTATACTACAGTATATTCATGTCTTCCTTTATTTACAATGAATCTTATTAATTATCACAACAGAACACCCCAAGATAGGACAAAATAATTAACTGGCTAGGCCTGTGGCTTTACTTCCCACTGTTAGCTGACGTGGTTCCACCAGATATCTGATCAGAAAAATGTGTGAATAGATGTCTTACAGTGCCAATAATTTATGTTGAAGTGAAACTTTGCACAGAATCCCGACTTATTTCAGGCATTTTTAGTTTGACATTCCAAGAAAAGAAACATCTTGACATTGTCAAGCCTTGATTTTCACAAACATTTATAGGAATCCAAATCGTCACAATCAAACTGGAATCCAGTTATCAGTTCTATACAGTTTGCTGATGTTTTAGCATGGATTATTTTGTGAGGTGTCGACGGGGATCAGATTCCTATGGAAAAGCAAGCCCTGACTCTATGTTCATGAAATGTGGGAAAAGAAATGCTGGAAAAAGTCAGGATATTGTTGTCATGCTTTTCTGGGAAAATAATTAGTACTGATATACTGAAAAGGTGGAGTTTTCCAGATCAGCTGTTGCATGCCACATGTGGGTTAGAACATGCCTGTTGGTGGTGGTGGTGCAAATATCAGTTTCAGGGCCAAGCACCTTTACATGTCGTTCTTGCCTTAGGCCAGTTTTTTTTTATCTCTTGGTTTACGGATATTTTTGTCAGTATTCTAAGACAGGAGGAGGGAAAAAAAAAAAAAAAAAAAAAGATCAACAACATTTTTTTTCTTGTAATCAGGTGTATTTCAGTCGGAGGGAATAAAAAAAATAAAATTCCATATAGCACTGTTTTATTATTTGGACATATCTGCATGCAGGCACAGGCCGCCAAAGACCCTTAGATGCTCAGATATGCTATCAGAGCCATTTCCCAGCATCTGAAGAGTCCCAAGATCAAGGTTGACTTTCAACTTTCAAAATAAAATAAAATATCATTTATGCACATAAAAAAATAATAGAATTAGTGTGAATTTGTATTTTTTGTAATAAGAGGGGAGGGGGGCATTCATTTTTTTGTGAAAGGGTCTGGATCACAAATTGTCCGTAGATGAAACCCTGCCACCGAAAATGTAAAAAAAAACTACTTATTTGATCATATTTATAAAATTATGTAAAAAAATTAAGTTTGGAGAGGGATTGTGATTATTTCGCTATTTATAAAATAATATAAAACTCTTGAAATTTTTAGTTACCGTACTTTATGCTCATGTATGAAAACTTATCACAATTAAAACAGCACTCTTTTATACGAGCTGCGAAACAACCCTGTGCTGTGAATATTGTAATATGAAACTATGGAAGATGTTAAATTCAGTTTTCCTGAGACTCTTATTTGGTTTTGAGTTCTTGTTTAAAATTTATTTACAAATTACAACTCTTGCCCATGTACAATTTAATTTTATCTTATCAATTCAAAGTTTTATTTAAATATGCTACATTTTCTTTGATTTTACAAAGTAATTCATCTTCCAAGATGGATTAATTGATCTTCTCAGGTTAATTAAATTTAAAGTTAAACTTGTCCTATTTTAGTCGGAGTCCAAAACTGATGGGAATCTTACTGCAAATGTTCTTTTTTATTTAAATTCAACATAGTAAATGATCACTTGATTATTTATTTGTTGATTCTTTGTTACAGAAAAAAAGAGACAATGTATTAGCAAATGTTTTTACTTTAACATCAGAAAGAAATGTGTAATCTTCCATTGATCCATTTTGATCTTGCGCAAAATATCTTGTTTTCCCCGCGATTTTGACTTGTATGTTTGATCAAGACACGAACGAGTTACCTCCCCTCATTATTCGCGTATTTTAGTATTGAAGGGCAAGTAACTCCGCCATGCGCGGTAGAACCCGGAAATAACAAAATGGCGGAGTCTACAGGAATCGACGCTTTCGAGACGTAAATTGAGAAAAATAAAAGGTACTATCGATGTTTTTCTTTGTTTTAGCGCGAGGTACAATCAAACAAATAAACCAGTGGCGATCCTGCGGGATAACACGGCCACCAATGCTTATACCCAAGCCGTGGTCACGAAAATTACCCGTGTTTTCTTGTCTTTTTGCCATGCAAATCACGGCTGCACGGCTCGCTGGCTAATACGCTAGCGCCGCCCCTACCGCCAGATGTCACCGAGACTATCCAGTCTGTATTCGACGACGTGAGAAAGCGAGCGAGAAGGCTGGGCTGTTTATTTTATTGTTCTTTCGAAGATGCTTGATCGGCGGATTTGAAAAAAAAAAAAAGTTCATGATCTGAAAATTTTATTTTTTTTGTACTTTTCGGAAAATCAGGGTCGGCGATTCCGTAAACCAAGAGATAAAAAAAAACTCGCCTTAAGGATACCGATTCCTCCTGCAGACACTTTTACACACCCTCTAGAAGTCGTCTTAAAAGTATGTCTTATAGCTTAGATAATGTATACATTTGTTGAAAGTGCATTCCTTCCGGTAGAAGACAACTCCAACAGGAAATCTGTATCTCAGTTTTGCCAATTTTGGAATACTTTTTTTGAAAATAGCATTAAAAAAAATTTTTAATTGAAATTTAAATATATTTTTTTAAATCTGAAATTGAAAATCCTACAGGTTTATACTGGACAAATTTATATATTTGGAATCCTACATTACCATAGCATACTTTTAGCTGTATAAAGACAATTTCTGTAAGTGTGGGCATTCGTACCCTTAATACACAGGCCACCATGTTGAAATCATCAACAATCAGAAAGCAGAAGTAGTATTCAGACACTGTACCACTTATCACTTTGACCATGTCTCCTGCAGTCTAAAATTTACAGTGTAGCACAAAGAGGAACCTGTCGAGAAACAAATTTTCATCTGGAAAATTGAACTCTTGTATGTAAAAAAATATTAGTTCTCCAAATTGAACTTTGATATTACCTAAGGCAGGGTTGTAGATCTGTCATGATCAGTTTTCTTCTAGTTTGATTGGTTAACAGTCCATAAGGGCCACACACAGTCAAGTCCAATGGTTTGTCCATGGTGTGTGTACAGGTTAACTCGGGTGCTGTGGTCATCCTTCCCTGATACTAGTACGATGAACTCTGGTATACACTGGACCGGTCAGATATATATAGGTATAGACTATAGGCAGAATGAATGGACTAATCAGACAGGTTTATCCATCAATGAAAGTTCAATAACTTTGGACTAGGTGTGGCCCTTTTATATACAGACATAACTGGGTCAATGGTAACACATGGCACTTAAACTCAAAAGTTAGCCCTCTTCCTTCATATTGTTCCTCTACACCTCCAATTGTCACATTATCACCACATGTCTGATTGAACAAAAGCTTTTATTGGTGGTTCTGTGTTGTTCCAGCTTAGTAAAACACCAGACCTTATCCTTATCACCTTTCCCCCTAAGTTATAGCTGGTCTGGTCTCCTGGGCAGACAGCCATTGTATACAGGTTACCATGGAGACTGAGCCTATAGCCACAATGTACCGGCTGGGCAGATGCCACACTGAACACAGGGGCAGGTGGGCCTGTCAAGAGCTTTAGACCTCAATCATAGGAGACAAAAAGTTCAATATTCTCCAACTTCACAACTTTCTTGTGTGTCCTTAGCAACACAGACAGGTTATGCTACATGTAATAAACCAGACAAAATCTCTGAACCGGTTAAAATGTGAAAAATGCATTAATGTTTCAAGTAAAATTGTTTATTAGTGTGTTTTACTTAGTTTGTTTTTCTTATGTTAAAGAACAGCGTCTTGGGTTAAGTTTAAAAAATTGTTTCGCATATTAAAGATTTTCCGAGGTGGAGTTATTTTGGTGAATAACTGATTCCTTAACACATGTATGTTAAGTTTAAGCTATAAAACATTCAGACAGAAAGAACGACAAATTATTCCCTTTGGGTAGCTGAAAGTGTCCTACTGCATTGCACTTTGGTAATCTACATATACAGTTAATGTGCGAGACCAGTTAATTGCTGATTCAAGGCTTTTGTTCGTTTTCTCTGCATTTTCAGTTTTCCATCTGATTGTTATAATATTTAATATCTACAGCTTTGTCCTTTCTCAACATCATTTCAAACAATCATTCAATTTACACAAAGTTATAGGTTATCTGTTTTTACATATCTCTATTCTTATTTGGGAAAGAGTTACAAGGATAAACACCTGGAGGATGTAAAGACAACAGTGAGCACAATGGTGTATTTATTATATAAACATTGGAGGAGCAACCAGTTTAATTGTTCCACTTGCAAACTAAAAACCACAGACTCAACAAACAAGTTACTGTCAGAGTCAATCCAGACAGTAGACTAGACTTTTATCACCTAATCATTATCATTAATCAGGACCCATAGCATTATGTGAGAAACAAAAGATCTTCTTGAGCCCACAGGTTGGCTGGGAAACAACTATACCACCAGGATAGACCAGCAAGTCCAGCCCCAGGAACTATTAATTTCAACCTGGAACCATCTATACACAGTAAGACTGACCCTGGGATCATGCTTGTGTACCCATTTTCAGCCTACTTTCCAAAACTATATGAGGGAATTCCCCAAAATCAACACCACGTGATGTCATTAGCCAATCAGCTTAACTCTGCCGACGTAACCCACCATTATAGATCTACAACATCTCTTGGATGATACGGAAGTTATTCATACTTTTTCCGTATCTTTCGTAAGCTCAGATGATATATGTTTCAGAAGTAGTAGGAAAAGTCTGTAATATATCAGATTTCTCGTGTTTGTTCCCATTCCCTGCCAAATGAAGACCGAACAGTATACACGATTCACAAGCCATCTTATGGATGGCGAAGAGTACGCAAATATATATCTAATTTAAGTATCCGTGAGAAAATAACTGATAAAGGTACCACAGACAGGTTACAAGTTATTAAACCAGAATTCATAGATTCTGCCAGATAAAACTTATCAGTATGAGCTGGTCTTATTTAAAAGGTATTATTACTTTAAGTCATTCTATTTTCTGTGGTAGAACCTACAACTCTGGTCACTAAAATTGAATTTAGAACTGCTAGGACATAATTGCCAAATATGAATTCATTGAATTTTTTAAATGATCATACTTGAGTGAACAAGACTCAAGAATCTGCCAGTCTGGCATAGTAATTTGTTTTAACAAATTGGCGTAACTGTTGAAAAAGTTTCAATAACTTGAAAAATAAGGAATCACAGCAAAATTTTACACACACAGAACTCTGGTTACTCTGATGAGATAACATATATCCAAACCACTATATAGTCAATAAAAAGGCAAAAATGTTAGTGAATTTTTTTCAATTTTTGGTACACAAGGCCTCAATTTTGGTAGGAAATTTGTTCAAAATTTTGATTTGCTAACATTTATGAGCTACCAACAATGCTGATATCCATGCAGATATAATTTTGTTAAGATAGCCAATATCGACAGCTCACAAATTTAGACTGTCAATCTCTGTATGCATCACTAGGAGATTTCTACTGGCAAGTTTATGACAGATGCTTCTGATTGGTTACAGTCCTTGTCCATATCAAACGATATGTAAACTGTCACATATGAATGGCCTAAACTACAATAATAGGCACCAAGGCTTTTAATCATTTCTTGGTTTGTGCTTGTGTGACCTTGACATTTTCACTGAAAATCAATAGGGTTCTTCTTTAGCTGATCACTTTATGATGCAACATCCGAAGCTTGTCCTGGATATTCAACACAATATATCCGTAGGTCAAAGGACATGGGAATCCATATTGCCCAACTGCTGTAGTAATGTCACCAGAACTATGCTGTGTGTAGTTCGACTGCACAATAGAGTGTAAGGTCTTCCAGGAAAACAGAGCATTTCTCCTGGCTACCAGAATATAGTCTATGTAACAGTTATGCAGCTCAACTCTTTTGATTTGATGGTTGTACAGATCATTTTCTTATTCAGAACAGCACCTCCTGGTGTCGGATCAGAATGTTGCCATTTTGTAGCCCTCTATCATTAGTCTATCTTCGATTTACTGGCCATACAGGCCATTTCCATGTTCATTTCATTATCAGATCAGTACCCCCTGGTGTTGGATTGAAAAACTAATGGTCTCATCTTGTAGCCCTCTATGAGTATAATGTAGGTTTATTGTTTTGGTGGGAAATTTAAGCCGTACGACGTGGGACATTACAGGGTAGTTTATCTGAGTATTCTTGCATTTACCAGGTTTACCCAATGTTGCGGCGTTTACTCCATCAGACTATGCTCATCCATTACCATCAGATGTGTTATTTGTTTGAGTCGAACTGTCATCACAGCTCCCGAGCTAACATATCTAATTCCGCTTAAGCCGGTGTTAGGGGCTGTATGAATACTTCATAGTCTTCACATGAACAGCTGCAATAAAAGCGAGGCTGAGATACCAAGGCTACGTCCGAGAATCCACCATATTCTCGAGTCTGAATATGAGGTACAGAGGGAAGCTTTCCTGTGAAGTCATATGGTTGTGTTTTAGTCGCCAGACATAAATTTTTCCAGCCTCTTGCCTATCGCTCTAATATATTACCTGTACCCATTGGAACCACTGATGATTTTCCAATAATAGAGAAGAAAAGCAACTCCGAGTAGGGATGACAATTTCATTCTGTATATTTCGCTATTAGTTATAGCATCTGTGCTGCTGGAGATGCTATAACTAATAGCGAAATATACAGAATGAAATTGTCATCCTTACTCAGAGTTGCTTTTCTTCTATATTACCTGTATATCATAGGATTCTGCTGGTGGACTGTTAGTGCCCGCCCTGTGTACATGTCATTCGACAAAAATATGTAGGTTCATTGTTTTGGTGGAAAATTCAAACTGTACGATGTCCGGCATTACAGGTTAGTTTTTCTGAGTATTCCTGCATTTACCAGATTTACCCTATGTTGAGGCGTTTACTCCATCAGATGTCCTCGATACTCATCCATTAACATCAGATGAGTTAATTGTTTGAGCTGATCTGTCATCACAGCTCCCAAGCTGGCATGTCTAATTCAGCTAAAGCCGGTGCCATGTGGATACTTCATAGTCTCCACATGAACATCTGCAATAAAAGCGCAGCTGAGATACTGAGACTATGTCCGAGAATCCACCATATACTCAGGTCTGAATGTGAAGTTTCCTGTGGAGTTATATGGTTGCTTTTTGGTCACCAGACGTCAATTTTTACCCACCTCTTGCATATCGCTCAATCATTTATTGTAGGTGTTGTACAGTTTGAATGGACAGTGAGATTCAGCGAGGGATGAGGTTTGTTGTTGACCTACAGTAGGCCAAGGTGGAGAACAGACCTTGTCACAATGGAGTGTCACAAGTTTAACCATGCACACAATAACTAGTTTTGGTAATGGCAAAAATATCCCTGAACTGTTAAACATTAATATTGGACAGTGTCCAAGATGGACACAATAAGGTCATTTCCTGTCCACTGAATTTGATAACAATAACCTAGTGACCACAAACACCAGTCACCTGAGACCACTTAGAATAGAGCCAATCCCCAGGTGAAAGTACTTTACACAGATTTGCCCATAATTAGTAATTATGTACACTTCACAATGGTTGCCAAGAGAAACAAACCATAGACATACTAACACAGACAGTGCTTTAATACTTAACAGACTACATGCCTCTTACTGCAGCAATGTCCTCTGCAAAGGCCTGTCCATTAATATACCACTGACCTCAACATGACACAGTGGTCAATATCAGATTTTATAGGTATGATCAATTACATACTGGTACATCATATACAATACATGTATGCAGTAACAATACATACATGCAGAAATTTGACAGGGTCTGTTTGCACCCAGTACAGTGGGCATAACTGCCTGTTCCCAGAGATGTCTTGTACTGGGTATCTATAGCCAATCCACATGTCAGTATCCCCATCTCTTGAACTTTGTTAGGACAGTGGACATCACCCATGGCCTGCTGAGATTCTTTTCTCTAAAGACCATCTCATCATTGTCCATATCTCGCAGACTGATTTATATTGTCAATGTTTCTGAGTAGGCATCGATTTTTAATGATTTCCTGATGTTATAGAGATTAAATCTTAAAGTGATCGTAAACCCTCAAGCAAAGTTTCCATCAAATGAAAGACCATTTCAAACAGTGTGGGAAAATATTTATTATAATTTTTTACGATTTTATTACACAGAGTAAACTGCAAATAAAGCATGGTATTCTATGGTGGTCTGTTGCAATCATATTCAGGTCCAGTGACGTCACACTGACTTAATACATATATTTCAAACTTTGTATGCACTTTCCAATGCTTGATTCAAGCTTAAGCTGTGTATACTTTGAGTTTCAACACAGACTCACTGTTCCAATGTGCATGTTTCACCAAAATCTGGGAGATGGTAACTGATGGTAAGGGTCAAGTCAATTTGAATCTTGCATTTAATTTCCCAGATTTTGGTGAAACATGCACATTGGAACAGTGAGTGTGTTGAAACTCAAAGTATACACACCTTAAGCTTGAATCAAGCATTGGAAAGTGCATACAAGGTTGAAATATATGTATCAAGGCAGTGTGACGTCACTGGACCTAAATATGATTGCAACAGACCACCATAGAATATCATGCTTTATTTGCAGTGTAATAAAATCATAAAAAAATTACAATAAATATATTTCCCACTGTTTGCAATGGTCTTTCATTTGATGGAAACTTTACTTGAGAGTTTACGATCACTTTAACATGAATTTATCAGAGATTTGGTGATGACCAACAGGGTTGAAATTTTCTATCTATTTGCAGGCATGTCCGGCAGCAAACTGGCATTGTCCTGCATTTTTTCAGTCCGTTTACATGCAATTAAATTATATGCCAGACCATTCTTCACAAATGTCCTGTAAGTATTTGGTGAACTTTTCAATGCCAATTTTCAAGTCGCTTTGAAATACAGATCTATGTAGATCCCCTATACTTCAGAAGCAGTGATTAAAATTCTTATATTACAATTTTCCTTCACAAATTTATAAGTTAGATGTGAGTCAGTATTGTATATTATTTTCGATGACCTCGTTTCAAGAATTCAACCTAAAACAATCTGAAACTTTGCATTACAATATGCTATGTTGTCAATGTCAGCCATATTATGGCATATCCCGAGAGTGTAGGGAGTCAAATGGATAACCAAAATGTCTATCTCCCGCCCCAAGGCTAATGGGCTTGCAAGGTAAGCATTCTCAACCTTTAACCCTTTCGTACTTATACCGGCCAAAACCGGCCGGCACCGTATACACCCACAATGGCCAAAACCAGCCGCAATTGACCACCATGTAAACTGTTCATCAAGTGACAGCTCGTTGATAGTCCACATCGTTGAACAAGGAAATAGGCAGCATTACATGTTCAAATTTTATTGTGAATCATACAAAAAACGTATAAGAACACCAACATAATCCCATTTCCTGCGGTAGAACGTGGGAGTTCCTGGCCTCATTTTTAACTTCATTTCCTGTCCTTTCCTATGATGAGTGATTTAGCAAATAACTATGCAAACATAATAAAGGATTTGATTGGATAGAAATGTCGTCATTCTTGAATTTCCTTTGATACCGGGCCGAAAACGAGGCCACATTCATGAATGCTCACCCGGACTCGGTTAATACCGTGCAGCTGACTGGTTGAATGCCGCGAGACAATGGCAACGATTGGCCGGCTTGGCCAAGCTTGGCGGTCTTCTGCTACCGGTGAATTTCGCGAAAGAAAATGACTCCATAGAAAACTTTAGCGAGCTGACCGTTGGATTTACCATGGAAATAAAAGGTTTCTCAGATTTATAGGTCATATTAAAACCCACAGAAACGATGCACTGGTCCATCGTCCGACTGATATGGGCAAATCGTGATGTTTTTTTTATGGGAACTATCATTCTGCTGGGACATAGACGCACGGTAATGTTGCTGAAATCAAAGTTTTGTGGTTGTTTATTTTCTTTTCTCGCCGGGTCTGGTTTTATTTTAGATGCAAACAGGCAGATATTTAAAAAAAGAATTTTTGATGGACAGGTTAAGTAAAGTATGGGCTTTCTGAAAATATATATATTTAGTGGGGTTTCAATCAAGCTACAGGCAAATATATTGCTTCAAAAAAGACTGTCCATAACAAAATCCTCAGGCATGCATTAATCAAAGCATACAAGGCTGACAAATGAGACAGA
>JAVTVY010006141.1:0-37273 GCA_036873755.1 Hanleya hanleyi | reverse complement strand
TAAATACATACATGTAAATATATCATCTTGATTATAGGCCTGCAAGTCATAACCATTTAACCCTATATAAAGTAATACTCATTTGTATATAATGTACGGAGTATTTCAGTGTTATCTTGGACACGCATGCTAGATTAATTTGCGAATATGGCTGATAATAAATGCAGTCAGCCGTCCTGAAATTCAGGAAGAAATTCTGAATGATTTGTAGGCCTAACCATCGGTATCGGGAACAGGCGGGCTATTAGAAGCCATATAGGCTAACAAGCATAGATGACTGGCGGCGCTTAGGAATAGGAGATACCCCCCCCACCCAGGTCAGCCAATATATCTCCGAGTTTTCAGCTCATATATGCTTTTCTACATCAACGACCATCCACCGCACACCAGACCCGAGACCCCCCTCCTGCCCACCCACCGTCCCCACACCGTCCCCACACCGTCCAGATTGTATACATGTAGTCATGTGTCATGTTACATTCTTCGGGGACGAGTGAAGTTTAGAAGCCAAAGACGCCATACTTTAGAAGCCAAAGACGCCATACTTAATGCCGCATGCAATCAAACTCAGTGAAAACACCAGAACTAGATACATGGATAGTTTATCTCCACTGCTCTGGGCCCATAAACTATACAACCTCCCATTCTTCGAAAAGATTCCATGACTCTGGATTCACATTTTCGAAAATGAAAGTGACGGAAATAAAGACCATTGTCGTCTTTTTGTTTTTGAATGCCCAATAGTCTTTCGAGAACCATCTCTGGATACAGCCAGACCCTATTCGCCTGATAAAGTCTGCAAAGTATGGATTGTAAACTGATGACATACTATAATCATTGTGATGATGAAGCTTCCGCATCTGCGCAAAAGACGAACCGGAAGACGATAATGCGCCAACTGTTGTCGTGTTGTTGTTCTGTCGCCCCCGCCAATGCGACATTGCGCCAATACGACAACAGGCATTGTCGTGATGTCGCCTTTCAAAAATGCACCATTGCGACAACACGACAACTGTTATCGTAATGGCGCCCCCGCCAATGCGACAATACGACAACTAGGGCGACATTGCGTCAACTGTACCGTTGTCGTGTTGTCGTGATGTCGTGTTGTCGCCTTTTAAAAATGCGCCAACACGACAACACGATAACGGTAGCTTTGCAGTATTGTTGCAATGGCGCATTTTAGTCTCCTCTGTCGGCCATTGGCGCCCTGTATTGTAAGCTTAAGTTTTCTCCGATTCAGAGGGCGACAATACGCCATTACGATGGTCGCATCCGTCTTCCATAGATAGCAGCATGAATGTATTTTTTTGTGGCATGATGCAGTTTTCAACAGCCCATTCTTCTGTTTGGGTTGTATATGCGTATAATTCTGCTTGACCGGTAGCTGCATGCCAATTTTTAGCCCTTCTCTTTCTCCTCCTTTCGTTATTGAGTTGACTGCGAAACAGCGTCACGGTAGGCGAGGCAGGGACGGCGGAAGAGTGGGGAGCGGAGGGCAATGCGCCCACCCCCCTCCCCAATATTTCAGCGAGAAAAAAAAAAACAAAACAAAACAAAAACGAACAAACATGACCCCCCCAAAAAAAACAAGGCAGCGGAAAAACCGCTAGAGTAAAGCAAAGGCCAAAAATAAACCTATACGGTATTATATCTATATATTGAATGCAGATTTTACTTTCCAATAAGCATCATCCTTGCTCATTCACATTCAAAATCTGGCTCTGTGTTCGGCTTCCCAACAACTATAAAATATCTGTGTTCTTGACATGGTCAAAGCTTAATATACTTTTCGATTGAAATTATTCCTACGAAGTAGGCTACAGATTGCAAATTGTCCGGTAATGAGTCAGTCAGTCAGTCCATCCGAATACTTTCGTCGGCAAAATAAGGAGAACCGTTGACATTAGAACCTTGATTTTCGGCATGAAGGTGCATTAGGGGACTGTTACCAACACGTTCTGAGCTGACCTACTTTTGATGAAAATTTCTGGTGATTTTTGATGAAAATCACTGCTGATTCTGACTTGGGCAGTGCCCATCTTTAATATAGGCAGGATTTCAACTGGGGGTGGAGATTTCCAAGAACTCAGTTCGCGTCGGAGTCCTAATGCCTACCCTACTTCGTAGGTCCTGTGACGTTCATGTATATAGTTAATATTTAAATTATATATACACCGGTACATCCGAAAATCATCATTTGTTTGACGGCGAATATTTAAAATAAAACTTGTGAGAAACACCAAAACAGGCACAACAAATAGAGCTTTACTTCCTCGTTGAATGTTGAATAATGGCGTCCAAATCAGCATCGTTTTTTCACGAACATGCGCAATGACTTTTCATCGCATAGCTCCATCGCATAGCCCCATCGCATAGCTCCATCGCATAGCTCCAACGCATAGCCCCATCGCATAGCTCATCGCATAGCTCCACGTATAGCCTTATCGTATAGCCCTCATCGCATAGCTCATCGCATAGCTCCTCATCGCATAGCTCATCGCATAGCCCATCGCTCATCGGCTAGCTCATCGCATAGCCTCATCGTATAGCTCTATCGCATAGCTCATCAAAGATAGTTCTACCGCATAGCTCCATCGCATAGCTCCCACGCATAGCTCCATCGCATAGCTCATCGCATAGCCTCATCGCATAGCCCCATCGCATAGCTCCATCGCTCCATCGCTTCATCGCATAGCTCCATCGCATAGCTCCATCGCTTCATCGCTCCATCGCATAGCTCCATCGCATAGCCCATCGCTCCATAGCTCCATCGCATAGCTCCATCGCATAGCCCATCGCATAGCTCCATCGCATAGCCCCATCGCTCCATCGCATAGCTCCATCGCGCATCGCATAGCTCCATCGCATAGCCTCATCGCGCATCGCATAGCGCGACTTTTTATCGCATAGCTCCATCGCTCCATCGCATAGCTCCATCGCTCCATCGCATAGCTCCATCGCCCATCGCATAGCTCCATCGCATAGCCTCATCGCGCATCGCATAGCGCGACTTTCATCGCATAGCTCCATCGCTCCATCGGCGCTCCATCGCGCATCGCATAGCTCCATCGTTCCATCGCATAGCTCCATCGCCCATCGCGTTAATTAGAAATGGGAAAGACGCGATGGGGCCTCCTCGGCCATCATAGATACGCCATTTTACAAGATTCAGTCTTAAATTTTTAGTCACGTCAGATACGTCAGTTTGGTATGTCGGTTCCATTTTACCTCGAGTGAGACAAGCCATATTGAGTCGTCCCCCTTGGATACACAAAACTCTTCAATTTTCAGTCATCTTAGATATGCCAGTTTGGTATTTCGCTCTCATTTTCCATCGAGACAAACAAGCCATGCTGAGTATTCCCCCTTTGGTAGATAAAATCCCATTTTCCCAAGATTCAATGTTGAATTTGTAGTCATGTCAGATACGCCAGTTTAATTTCCCTACCATTTTCCATCTTTATAAAATTTTGATGTCAGACAGGTCAGTTCATTCACCTTTCCTATTTTACCCTACAAAGCATATGCCATAGGGAATTGTCACCCTGCAATATTTTCTCCTTTGAAAACTTGTCCGTGTCAGATACGCCAGTTTGGTATTTCGCATTTTTCCTTCGAGACAGACAAGCCATATTGAGTAGTTCCCCTTGGGTAGATAAAATTCCATTTACCAAGATTCACTTTTGAATTTTTAGTCATGTCGGATACGCCTGTTTGGGTTAATACTCCATGTAAGAATCACGTCAATGCATACAATAGCCAAGTCTAGGGACAACAATGTGTCTAGACTAGAGCCTTTTCAGCTGCACAAAGAATCGGACAATATCTATCTACATGGAGTATCTATCCCTGTTTGGTATTTCGTTCCCATTTTCCGTTGCGACAGACAAGTCACACTGAATAGGTTCCCTTAGGTAGGTAAATCTCATTTCCCGAAGATTTCGTGCTGAGTGTGAAAATGCGCGTCTTGGTGATCAAAGCTGCAATTTTTCGACCAGATGTTCAACGAAATTGATAAAACGAATGTATAAATACCAAATATTTAGCTGTGCCTTCATGTTTTGCTCCAAATTGAAGTTGCTGAACCGATTCAAGCATACATTTGAAAAATCCATATGTAATTGAATACAGTGGTCTCACGCGATTCGTCCAAAATGAGGTTAAAATTGCTCAAATCCATAAAAACATTTCGCTAGAATTATTTCACTGATGTCTTTATTTCAACGGGTAGGATATTTTCATGCATCCAGAAAACTGACGACATCCATTGGGCATTGAATAACACCAAATAAGACAATGATCATCCTTTTCTCGTGGCGAAATACGCCATAAAGGCAAAACTCTTTCTCATCTTCTCGAATAGAGAGCTGAAACTTTAACAACCTGTATTTGGGTCATGATGTATCAAGCGATGCAACGTATGTCTCAATGGTCATCATACTGACGTCACGGTGACGTCATGAATTCCAATCGTCATTCAACATATTATGTTCTCGGAATTCTTCTTTGTTTTCCACATTATCTTTCTCAGACATACAGACTGATACATACGTTGCAAACCACCTCCATATGCTGCGTGTCTTTAATAGCTGTGTTAATTTACCAGCATCATCCGCGGTTTCCAGGGTAACAGACTCAAAATAATTAGATTGAAATTCAATCTATCAGATTGAATTTAGTGACCAATCTTTTTTCGGATTGAAAATATTCAATCTAATAGATTGAAACCGATAAAATAAATCTGTTGTAGACAGAAAATTTAATCTAATAGATTGACAGAAAATTTAATCTAATAGATTGAAATTTTAGAGAGTGTATTTATAAAAGAAAACAAATGTTTCTGTTGCAGTATAGTAATTGCATGTCCTTTGTCATGTTTGTGGTAGAAACAATGAACAGAGTTGAACACACAAGGAAAACAGAAAGCTTTAAGACAGACAGCATAATAGTGTACATCAATTTGAGCTTAGTATCGCAGTGACCTGAATGGCGAAGATCTCAAAACCATTTGAAATGCAATTTGTACGCTGATCCACCTTTATTCCGCTCACCCACCTTGTAGGTTTTATTGTAGAATTTTGTAGGTGTTGTACACAGAAACCTAAGCCTCTTAGTTCGATGATAGGTGTTGGGTGTGACAGTCTGACCCGGAAAAGCACCCCCGCCCCCACCCCTTCAAACCATACCTTACCAGATGCAAAATAAGGGTCAACGGGTTTTCCTTGAGCTTCTACGGGAATTTTCAAGGTAATTATACCGATACCCTGGCTTATGTTCTATCATAATCCGATTGTTTGTCCAAAATTCTGCGATGGGGGTTTCCTATTCTCCCAACGTCAGAGTTTGTAACCTCCAAACCGTCGGTAAACAACAATAGGGGATATACAGTCTGATGCCATGAGAATGGGGGGTTTCCTAGACACGCATCTTTATACCCCACCCCGTATCATGAGTAAAATTGCAATATCCGTAAGCAGCTAGGTATTATGGTCGCATTCAACTCACTATAATACCATGTTTACTGTGTTTATTTACTTGACTATTTGACAAAAAATAACGGTATATTGTTATTCTTGAAAACTGATATTGTTGTGACCCTAAAATCCAACAGGGTGTCAAATATGGCCACCATATTCCTTGAAATTAAAGGTTACCCACAAGTCGCAGCATATATTCTCAAAGATATGCATGGAAATTCACGTTTGAAACTAATAGGTAAATTAATGTGCATAGTGGAGTAGCTAAGCGTTGAATACGGCATAATTGAGGAATTCTAGAACAATTAATCATAGATAAATTCGAAATGGCGTCAGTGAAAAGTCGTGAATACTGATTTTTTTAATCTTTTTTTTCTCCCTAATTTTGAATTTAACCATCAATTTTAATCTGAAGACTAAGCAAATGGGCACAATGTGTTTGGCTATGATGAAAGAGCCTTCAGTTTTGATAAATTTGCACAATCAACTAAGAATAATGCTTTTATCTATACAAGCAACATGGAAAAGCAGGATTTTCAGATGATTCCATTTTGAGTTCTGATAAATTAGCGCAAAGAGCTAAGAATAGTATCTTGAACTATACGAGCAAGACTTTTCAGATGACCCCAAATGACCGTCATGTTGAATATTTTCATCATATCTTAATCTTGGCGAAAAGCAAATAGAGTAAAAATGAGCATAAGGTGTTAGGCTATGCCTAGATATCTCTCGGTTTGGAACCATTTGCACAGTGAACTAAGAATAATGCCTTGAACTATACGAGTAACATGAAAATGTATAATTTTTGATGACCCTCATATGGCCGCCATTTTGAATTTGACGTCAAATCTTGATCTTAGAGATACGTAAATAGATTCAACAAATTTGCACAATGAGCTAAAAACTACCAGAGCTAATCATGTATCACACATGATCATTAGTCAATGAGTTTTGTGATTATATCATGATATTCATTGTAAAGAATTATGTGTAATGAAAATTGGCGACCTTGGCGGATCATCAGAGATATTCTATTCTCATGATTCTAGTCAACATTGGGGGTATTAGATTTCCTCAACACATCTGCTCAAGTGCTTTAAAATCACAATTTAACATATTAGACCTTTGAAATGACGGGCATGTGGAACTCTTGAATGTTATGCTTTTTATTTAAGTCAGGGCATCAAATGTTCCAAAGTATAAAAATATAGGTTGGGTCTGTGGTGAAAGAGCTGGGGAGTACAACGTGAGCCCTGTAACACACAGACTATATTGGCTTCGTATAAAGTTAGAAACTCCATCCATGCCCCGAACTGCAGATTGGGAAATCCTACACTAAGGCCATCAATATGTTGGCTGAATGACGACGTTCTTTGCGTGTTGCATACAATTCAGGTGAGATCACTGAAATTTCGAGTATGTCGTATGGCTACTTTGTGTCTGTAACGTGCCCAGAGGATGGACGGTTTTCAGTGATTAACCAAATATATTGATATGTGTGGGACGTGCTCTCGTGAATTGCCTCCTTAAAAGAATCAGATCTGTATTACAAGAAATGAAATAAAAGTGTTCCTTATCATATTTGGTGCTGCGAGCAGGTGACAATCTAGCGGTGCCCCACTGCTCTTCCAGCCAGACTGTGATGTATAATTTGATTGGTGCCGTCTTACCCCCACTTATATTCCGAAGAGTGCCACAGGGACAGATAAAATTGTCGTGTATTTTGTATAGCCCATGTGCACGAGCAGCTGATGTTCACATCGAGGGAACTACGAACTAGAACGTGGCATGAATGTTCAGTATAATTCTTGCGAAATCGAATGAGCTTTCGTGATTGATTAGCGCCGTTAACGAGCTGCATTAACTTTTGACTTAATATTTCCTGTTACGAGTCTAACTGTTTCATTTCGGTAACTATATTTAATGTTTCAAGTAGCTGTTGCTCGTATGGACGAAATTCCCAAACAGAGGCTTATTCTCTCTCTCCAGGTTGAAAGAATCGTTAGTCTTGACTGGAGCAACATACTTCTGTAGTCTGGCCCTTACACACGGTTATTACCAGATCCCAATAAATTATAACCAAAAAAGGCTAAGTCAACCAATTTCGTATGGATAACAACTTCTTGAATAGGTTTCTGGTGACGTTTCATTGTCGACCCTAACATCATTGTCGAACCGAATAATTTCGTTTGACAACGATTTTAGCAAACCCACTTTTTAACGCCTGACCACTGATGTTCTTCAAGATGGCCGCATGGTTAGCAGGTGTGTGTGTTGGTCTCTCCTGTTACTTGCCTGTTTTGATAGAATCTACCCTTCTAAGTCAAACAAATTTGTGTCGGACAAGTATGATGTTGGACCTGGGCAAATATAGTCTTCAAATTTTGAATCTGCTGTTGATTTTTCTGATAAGGAACCATAACTGGAACTTGACCAAGAGCACAACTGACTTTACAATGTCCATGAAGTGTTTTATCGCTATCTGTAAACAAAGGCAGAAGCGTATTAAGTGCAGGTGAAGGCATGAGGGACTGCTGAGTATGAGCATGGTAAGCAGATCACGTGATCCAGTCATCCTTCTCCAACTTATCTTTCTCCAAGCAGACCATAACTGTATTCAGCCAGTCATTCTCATCTGATGCAGCTTCAATGAGGGTTTGATCATCAGGAGGAATCAGTGGACCAGAAACCACTGGTCCTGTTAATTACAAGCGCCTGGTCCGTCATTCATAATTCAGCCATCGTCCATTAAAGAATATCCGCGTCCTCCGTCATTCATAATTCAGTCATCGTCCATTAAAGAATATCCGCGTCCATAATCCAAAGACCTATTCCATATTCCATATAATAGTATTAGCACCAAATTCAAAAAGACAATCATAGTATACATAAACATAGCTAGTTTCCTGCAAGAGAGAAGCGGACAACAGTTTTCAATGATGCCGGCATGATGTTCCAAAAATATCAAATCCGTATCGCTGATCGGTATTTTAATCCATAATAATCGTTGTAAAGTTGTCATCTAGAGAAGGATATATCTCAAGTCACGCTTTGATTGCGACTGTTCATATGAGCACCATGAGGATCTTGAAGTACATGGGTTCATATGCCCCCTAGCCCCGGGTTAAGCGGAATTAGACACAAGTTACGAAACGTAACGCCATAGATCTAGCATGCTACGCTCGTATTTTGCCGCCAAATTTGAGAAACGTTGAGTGGAGTCGCTTGGTGATATAGCCCTGTTTTTTTTGTGAACTCCTTTTTCTTCAATGCTGCTGGAGGGACAGAGCTGTAGCTTGTTGGCAAGGTAGCTATTGATCTTACAGAAGAAGATGTCGGGTTGATGACAAGAAGTCCACGATCAACCCCACATGATTCTCGTAAGGAATGCTGCATGATAGAAATCGCAGTACCAGGAAATGGGTCCTGGGCTGTTGTCGAGCTGGGGTTGTGGTCTATGTTATCTACTGCCCCTGTGGTGAATAAACCAGACCGCATCTTCGGTGGACAAACGAAACCTGTTTGCAAACACCATTTGCCATGTCATTTGTTATTTGGAGGAGTCTCTCGTATAACACCCATAATCCCAGGCTGAAGAATGTGTCCACTAAACTTCTCTTTCGTTTGAGAACATGTATTTTGAAAGCAACATATGTTGGGAAAGGAGTTTCACGGCCTCGGTTGTCAGGTATCATTCCGTCAGACTTCGAGGTACGCGTATGTTTCACGCTGTTGTACATCAGCAGCTGACATGTAGACAAGGCAGGCGATGTACATGGGCAATTCCTCAGATTTGTTTGATATTCAGTGTTCGGGCTTTCATCTACCATGTTCACGAGCGATAACGGACAGACATGGTATATATGCCTGTTGACACCCTTGTTTGAAGGAGCCATTAAAAGCAAATCGTTGATTGAGCCTATCTCCACGCACAACCTGAGCTGCTTTTGCCAAGAACATCGCATCGTTGTCGTGATCGCATGCCTTCTTCACTGCACTTCCAAGATGTTTCTCAAATGTCAGATGAATGTCACTTCTTTCTGGTTAAGCTGTAAGATCAGGTAACGCTGATAAAAATCTGAGTTTAAGCATCGTACTGTGAACTCTGTTATCAATACTGGCACCCAGTTGCACAAGTCTTGTCTGGTACAGAGTTGCCAAATCTAAAATTTGAAAACAGGACAAATATCTTCTTCATTGTATGCAAATGCAACGCCATGTAAACGCGCATCGGCTCCTTCGTCTGTATCACTGTCCTTATTTCTCGCCCGGTTGTAGAGGGCGTTCTGACAGCTCATTTGGTATTTTGCCTCCAATGCCATCATATCATCTGGGGCTAGCTTCGCCAGAAGCTGAGTATCTTGTAACTGATTCGCACATTCTCGAACACGCGAGTCCAAATTGAACGTGGAAGCCTCGTGCATACGTGCCGATCCTGCCGGTTTATCGCAAAAGAAGCATGTTGGTTCGATTTGCTTCTCCGGGGCTGGGCTTCGAGTATGAACTCTTTCGTTTTTGTTAGCTGATGTACTTGCTTTCATGGCCCGTTCCAGCTTCATATTACTTAATTTTAGGCTGCAGTTTTTATGCCACACAGATTTAAGTTCCATGAGCGTTCGATGAAGGTCACTTCCGTCATTGAGACGCTTAGTGTCCACTTGCATAGGCATACCTCCAAGCTCCTTGAATCTATACAGATTGTCAGCAAGTGTCTTGTACCCACTCCCAACACTGTTTTGCTGGACTTCGCTGGGCACTTAGAACTTTCTTCCGTATCTTGTTGGCACAAAATTCAGAGCTCCCATTCAGTAGCTGCTGCCGTTCTGGCCCACTTCGATGTGTTGGTTGCGAAGGATCAATCAGATTGAACGTTTTGCCATTGCAAAATATAACTTTATCAAATCTGAAAAATATAATGATAAATTTATGCCATCAATAGCGCATCAGTTTGTGCAAATATATATGCCTCTATCTTCTTAACGACCCTCTATCCCAACCCCTACTCCCAATCGATACTCATAGAATAGTGCACCACCATAACGAGTGCTCAAATCCAGAAAACTGAGTAAGTATGCCTCTAACTCTGGCCGCCTATTGGGGAATTCCGTACATACTATGGCAGTTTATCTGCCAAAGGCTAGCATGAACTGCGTTATTGTTAGGTGAAATTTCAATTTCACTTGTAGATTGTCAGTGACGACAGATCTCGACTGGAAAGTATTGCTGTTTGGAATAAGTAGACTAGCTAGGTCCACGCCTTCGCCATCTAATAATTGCTGTTTCATGACAATGGGAATAATCTTGTCAGGGAAGGACGATGAACAAACTCCGAAACAATCAGACATATCTGCAATGTTTTCCCGGTCCACACCGCCTTTCATGGTTTCTCCCAATAATGTACGGTAGACGTCATACATGGTGTATAAGGATCTTGCCTCTGGTACTGTCGGTGGCGGCGAGATCCGTTGCATTTCCGTTGTTCTTAGAGCTGATATCGAAGACAGCTGCTGTTGTATGCTTGAATATCATGATTTACCACGCTTTGCATCTCGGCCGATAGCTGTGGTCCGCCATTTTGTTCAAGCGAGTCATGTGCCTTAATGTAGCCTGCCCTATTGCAAAGCATCTCTTGAAGCGAGATCCACATAATTTGTCGGGACTGAGTGTCCAGAACCTCTAGTTACAAGTTCGTGTATATTTTCGCCTGCTGTGGCGAGATTGTCGCTGGTATGTTCATCAACTTCAGCTTCAGGCATGATCCCAGCACGACCACGTTTCTGTAATTTGAAAACTTGCAGCGACTTGTATCCTTGTAAATACCGATGGCACAAAACATCCCAAGTTTTTAGCTCTGTCTGTAGACGATCAGCATTCCAGTTGCATGGATTGTTGTCAGTCCACGTATTATCCCGATCGCCGGCAACAACAACGTATGCTCATTATCTGCAGGCATGCTCCCAGCACGACCACGGGGCGATGTAGATCCGTAGGGTCAAATGGTCCTGTTCTAATACTGAGGAAAGACTTCAACACAAGTAGTACGGTTGACAGGGTGACTGGTTGTTTATTGAACTACTCTAGGCTTTGAGAAGAAGAGCAGAAGAAAAGAGTCCTCAAATTATTCAGCTACTGCAGATAGTTTGGTCAACTATTTTGGCTAGATTTTGTACCACCAGATCTATATTGATAAACTTAAATATTTTCTGATATTCTTATACAAGTTCCGATGTCATTTTCACAGGGTTTTCCTGTTTTAGAGCATGAATACAATATTGATACAACCATGGGGTTGACTTAGAGAGTTTTCCTGACAGGATGTCATAAATCGCTGACTCATAAAAACTTTATCCAGTACACTTAATATATGCAGAAGAAAATAATTTAAGGCATACTTATCATATGTGTGCCGTGGTGTTGTTGTATTAATTTGTAGTAACTACGCCTATAGAGTTTTTCCGCCAGTACAACGGGTAGGTTCCCCTGTTGGATATTTCTCTGGAGAAACAGTCTGTAAGGTTCGTCCCGGTCCAAGTCAGGCTGTAGTCTGAGTTCCTTCACCCAGCCCGCGGGCTACTCTC
Organism: Hanleya hanleyi; assembly: GCA_036873755.1. Taxonomy (NCBI): domain Eukaryota; kingdom Metazoa; phylum Mollusca; class Polyplacophora; order Lepidopleurida; family Hanleyidae; genus Hanleya; species Hanleya hanleyi. The sequence continues at coordinate 25,215 of JAVTVY010006141.1, read as the reverse complement.
ATTGGTTAATCTCCAATCAGCGACATCTATCAAGGGGAGACACTCTATAATAAAACATTATGGTCTCCCTTCCACTTTACAATGGTGCCGTGACCACTGGTTCAGGACCACAGAACATGGGTTGGTGTCAAAAGGGGAGAGGATGTAGGCGGGGAGGAGTGTAACTAGAGGTACTTATACCAGTGCTTATACTTGCTTACGGCTAGCGGGAATTCCCCTTTAGCTCAGTCGGTAGAGCCCTAGTGTGGCAAGTAAGGGGACCCGGATCGAACCCTGATAGCGTCTGAAGTCTTCATCCTTTACACATCCACAAAATGTGTGGATGTTGAATAATGATGTGGGGTGTTAGGTTATGGTGTGTTAGTTGATTTGTGATGTGTGAGCCTATTTTAGAATGGTGATCATTATTGGCAGATTGAGTGTTGAGTAGAGTGTGGTGTGTGTACCGGTACCTCTTCTCGAACAGTTGGTGTGATGGGAGAACCTGTGATGCGTGTTGGAAATAATATACAGTGTGTGTTGGGTAGTGGTGTGATGGAGATCGGTTTAAAGTTTTAGAGGGTTAGGAGAATGCCTTTGAGTGAAAGTAGTTGAGTGGATGGGGTTGCGGAATGGTGGGTTGGGGTAAATTTATCTGTGGGTTAACAGCCCTCATGGTGTTAAATAGGAGTTACTTTGATGCCGCATGATTATTGCCGAGGAGAGATACCCTGATCGTGAGGGCTGGGTTAACAAGGGAAGAGAGAGAGTGGCCATTCATGTTGCAGACACAGGGTCAAGGAGTTTGTGGACACAACTCTATTTGTGTCTTCACTTTTACGAAGCCCCAATGAGATATGCATCGGTGTTTATCATCCCGGTTTCGTGAGTCAGGGTCTGAAATAACAGTCCGACATTAGACAAGCCTTGACCTTGTCTGGATAAGTGCTTATTGTGAAGCATTATCTCTGATGATATTCGGGGATCATTTTGGATATTTTTATTTAGACCTGGCTAGCATATTACTGGAATGAGGTAACATTGACAACGCAGTGCACTTCAGCTCAATGGATTCTGATGTTCCTTCTGATCCTGCAGCTTCATCCACATGTTGGGTTGACGTGTTAGCGGCGCCTTGTGCACGGGTGCTTCACATGTGTGTCTCTGTTTATGCATTACACAGGATACTGGTTTCCTGAAGCCTTAAGCTATATGGGCAGTCCCACAATGTATGAAGGACTGACAGGCAATTACTGCTTTAGTCGGACTATGTACGCTAACCAGTCCCTCAACTACTGAGAAACTGACAGTCTGGCAGTTATTGCCCTAGTCAGACTATTCTTGATGGAATATCTAATATATATCTGATATAGCCCGTCCCAAGGGGCTGATAGATTCTACAGTCTGACAGTCTGGCAGTAGTGCTGACAGTCTGGCAGTCATTGCCTTAGTCAAAACTATTCTTGATGGGCTGTCTGATATCGACAGCCCCTCAATTTAGGATGGTCTGGCAGTCATTGCCTTAGTCACCCTGTTTCTTGACAGGCTGTATGGTGTAGCCAGTCTCTCCATTTAAGAGGGGGCTGACAGGTTATAAAATTGAGCGAGTCCTTACTTTATGGGAGAGAGGGGATGCTAACCAGGTAGGGGGGAGGTAGATTCCAGAGCGAGACGGATTGGTGCGATAATTGGACCAGTTCTCTGAGACTTTGGGACTTCATGGGAAAATTAGAGGCCTGCTGATAATCAACCCCCAATCACTTCTTTGATCTGGGCTTGGGTACCGATACTTTACTGTCTGACAAATTTTACAGAGATTATTCTTAGGTTATGCCCGGTTTTTAGTCCAATTCGAAGTAGTGAGAGTTTAAGGTACAGTTCCATATTTTTATGGATCGTTGGGAATACTTTACTGGAGTTCTAGACTTCGGCAGTCGCAGATTTGCCCTTTCCAAAAAAGAAAAGGGAGAGGGGTGTAGTGAGAATAGGTTATGTCACTGTCTCGTTAGTTTAGACAGTAATTGGTTATGAACGAGTATTTAGCATATTATGAAGGGGAGTCCATTATAGGCATTTGTCATAAGTGGTCTCCCCTTGGTAGAGGGCGTTTATTGCTCAAGCATGCCAATTAGCCAATGAGAATAGCTCGCGGGCTGGGTGAAAAAAGCCAGACTACAGCCTGACTTGGAATGGGACGGACCGTACAGACTGTTTCTCCCGGGAAATAACCAGCAGGTGAGCCTGCCTGTTGTATTGGCTAAAACCTCTATTGGTGTAATTACTACATTGAGAAGAAAATATAATTTTCTAGGCTCCCATTCTTGCAAAATTTGTATTCACAGTATGTAACTTGGGGACTTACACACACACACCTTCTCCACCAGACCCTCTATACCAGGTGGATACAGACACATGCTTGACCAAGGCCATGGGCTTGATTCACTTGGCTGGATAGGGTCAAACTCCAGTCATGTTTAAACAGAAGTGATCTACATGTAGCTGCTGGAAAGGAGCATTTGCAGACAGAGCAGATGGATAATCAGCTCTGTGCAACTGTGTTCTCTGCATGTACCTACCAACAGCAGGAGGTACATGTATATAATATGATGCCATGAGAGGATGCATCCCAGCATAGCTACAGTCCATCTAACAATAAGGATTTTACATTGTATCCCAATACTGAATGTTTGTCATTTACTGCTGAAGGATATGCTTTCTATAATCTGAAAAAGTAAAATATTTTACAAATATTTGCAACAAGCAGAGAAGACATTATTTATCCTATCATTAAGTCGGTTTTAAATAAATAAATAAGGAATTTGTCACATGTGTTACATGTACAATGACACTACTTCACTATAGAGATTCTTGAGATTCTTGACTGGACAAATTGTGTGGCTCTTCGCCATGGAACTGAACATCGAAGAGTTTGTGGTATTATTCCAACAGCCTATTTTGAGATTTAAATAGCCCCGTTTCAGTGCCTAAGGTTCTAGTTGTGATTTGAAAACAATTTGCAGCAACAGTTTCCCAAGTTTCATTGCTCTGTCTGTAGATGTTTGGCACTCAGTTGCTGGATTGTGGTCATCTCACGTTTTATCCCGATCGTCGGCAACAACAACGTCGTTATCGATGAGAGTTCTGCGCATTTGTGACGATGAAGCCATAGACTTTCTTCGACGAGCTTCTCAAGGATTTAGGCTTAAGCACAGGTCGATCAACGGTCCCCTGGATCTAATGGATCTTGCTACGTATTAAAATGTTACGAGATGCTGAACTTCTCGTGACAATATATCGTGCTATCACGTGATGTGTATCATCAAAATGGGACGAAGAAATTTTTGGTTACCAACAGTTGCATGTATAAATAATCTCTATGTCTATTTTGTTAATTACAATGCTATGATTTATCTATAAATATGAGATAAATACATTATGATATATACCTACGCAATATGATATTCCTAGGCATCGAGCTCTCGGCACCCATACCAGTCCTCGGGCCTTCGATTCGAATGGTATGTGTTTGTAAACATGACACAGGATTGGTTTAGAAGCTTGTGGTACATGAACCTGAAGTCCTTGACGGTCATAATCACTCTTGATCTCATGAAGAGTGATGGTCATAGATAGAATGAAATTGTATTTATTTAGTTATAAATTACAGTGTTTCGAAGTAGCGACTTCGAATACGATCCATCAATACAATGCTTTATTTAGTTTCAATTTTGTTTTCAATTAATAGATTTATAAGCGCTATGGTTTAATACAAATAACAAAAGACAGATAATAAAAAATGTCTACATACAAGTTCGACTATTTGTAGCAGTTATTCAGACAGAGAGAGAGAGAGAGAGAGAGAGAGAGAGAGAATTAAGGTTTAACGTCGTGTCCAGCAATATTTCAGCAAGTATTCCAACCACAGTGACTTGCGTAGCAGTTGAAATAAATTTTTTTTTAAAAAAATCACAACAACATCGACGAAGACATCCACTGCTACCCAAGTCACTGTGATTCCAACCCAGCAATTATTCAGTTCATAGAGGAGCACTCAAAGTGTAATAGTTTTTTTTTTTTCTTTTTTTTTTATGAATCGCGTGGTTGTTTCCTTTAAAATGACATTACCTTGGAAATTCTGGATTTCATACCATAATATTTCAAAACTTCAAGGCAAATTTCTCCTTAATCATTACCGTACTCAGCGAAGTATCAACGTCTACTTAGAAAAAGAACGGATTGGCTGTTAAAAGTTAATCAACTGAATCAGGTGTGTTGCCCATTGACACATTAACTGTGTCATTAGAAGCTTAGTTTTGGTGGTGTTGATAAGCGGGTGGATGTCAACCTTTTGTAGAACATTCCAGAAATACAACAGAAATAGAATGGATCTACACGAAACGCAAAAATAGATCGCGAGTAATGAAATTAGCCAATAACAAGACGTACCACATGGGAAGAGTTCAGATTCGTTGATGAGATCTGATTTTTATTTGGGAACGATTTGACTCAAACTTTGGAAGGATTTTGACTCAAGTTGCGGACGAAATAACCTGCACCGTTTCTCAATGCCACGTTTGATCAATTCTGCCATTCTCAATGTTCAGAGTCATGCCTTCGTGATAGAAGAAAGAATTCTCGTGGAACTGAAATGCAATTCTACAGGAGTAATCTATCGAAGGAAGATAACTCCGATGTATAGATGGCGCTGCAAATTTTCCGCGACTGTCATACGGGGTTGTCGCCCGAGTTACTGTTTACAGTAGCCATTTGCAATTTTAGCTCTGCCGAAGTTTGTGACTTTAGGGGGGGAGAGGGCCTAAATGATGTCTGGGCCACGCTTAGTGTTCTGGCGCCGTAAGCCGGAGTTTGTTGTTGTTTTGTTTTATAGTCACCGGCCTAAAACGTACACTTCACGATAGTCACCACACAATCTTTTGAACTCGCAGGGCTAAGTAGCACTGTTTTGTCAGATTTTTTTTTTTTTAAATTTTAAAATTTTAATTTTTTTAAATTTAAAATTTTATATTTTTTCTGAACATCTCGGAAACACTAAATTATTATATAGCTTACTATAATACTCGTACATGGTCATATTTTAAAGCGCGAGCCCGTGTTTGCCAAGCATGGAAAATTACACTATATAGTATATTCTATGTATAGGGTATATACTATATGTGCCCTGTGTTTGAACTTAGTACTATTTCGAGAATGATTTCATACGTGTTGGCGAGATGACAAGGGCATAACATGTTCCGAGTCGCGTTTTCATTAAATTAATCGACAAAATAATGCTTATGTTGAGAGAACATTACAACTTTGTCTGTATTATAGAATTCAGAAATGGTGTCTAGAAAATGGCTTCAAATTCTCCAGAGCTAAGACAAACTGTATACTTTTGCCGCAAGTATTTCCAGCATAAAAATCCAGTACTTCCATTAGATGGAACTGAGACTGAAATCAAGTAGTAAAAGAGGTCTAATTCTTAGGAATGTTGTTTGACCACCGATTAACATTCTTATCGCATATAAATTATTAAAGTGGGGTGGGGGGGAGATCAGCAAACACTTCTCCATTTATATCGATCACTTGTTCGTTCCAGTGACAGAATTCCAGTGACAGAAGACTTTCCACTGTCAATAGCATAATGCAATAGTTGTATCAAAGCCTGGCCGTAGCCATACAGACCCTGGTAATTATCGTCCGATTTCACTGACTAGCTGTGTTTGTAAAACAGTGGCACGCATGATAAATAATCGCCTTGTTTGGTACCTGGAAACCAAAAAGAAAGTTACTGATATTCAAGCTGGTTCCCATAAAATAGAAGTACCATTGATCATTTAGTCCGATAAGATTCGTATGTCAAGAATGCTTTCGCCAAGAATGAACATGTTTTTTTGTAATTATAATTTGGAAAGGCCTATAGATGATGCTACATGGAAATACGGGATTGTAAAAGATCTTCATAGTATTGGATTAAAGGGCCGTTTATCCGTTTTTATAGCCAACTTTTTGAATGATAGACGATTCCAAGTTCGGTTGGGTACAAACATTTCGATCAGGATCAGGGTGTCCCACAGGCTAGTATTTTGTCTACTACTCTGTTTATTACCAAGATCAACAGCTTGGCTGCAGTTCTGAATAAATCAATTGATGGTTCACTTTTTGTAGACTATTTCAACATATCGTGTAGTATATTGTGTATGTGTGTATACAAAAGTATACACAGTATAGAGAGAACATTACAACTTTGTCTAAACAGAATTCAGATATGGTGTCTAGAAAATGGCTTCAAATTCTCCAAAGCTAAGACAAAGATCCAGAACGTACATTAGATGGAACTGAAATCAAAGTGATAAAAGAGGTCAAATTCCTAGGCATATTGTTTGACCAACGACTAACATTCAAATCGCATATAAATTGCTTAAAAGCCGAATGCACGAAAGCTCTAGATTTGTTAAAAGTAGTTGCCAGCTACAAGTGGTGGGGAGATCAGCAAAGTCTTCTTTTTATATCGATCACTTACTCGATTATGGTTCTATTGTTTACAATTGTGCAAGCAAGTCAAACTTGGCAAAGCTAGACCCTATTCTCCATCAAGGACTAAGACTTTGCCTCGGTGCGTTCAGAACATCACCTAAAGGAAGCTTGTATGTCGAAGCGGATGAATTTTCTTTAGAACTTCGAAGAATTGAACGCTGCAATTTATCACAAAACTGCATTCGAACCGCTCAAATCCTGCATATAACTGTGTTTTCAACCCTCAGTACGCAGATGTCTATTTAAAGAAACCCTCGATTATTCCACCTCTTGGAATCCGTATGAAACCACACATTGTAGCAGCTGGTATTAAAGTTGGTCAAATTTTACCTAACGAGCTCTTGCCAACTCCACCATAGCAGTTAGCCAAACCAGAAGTAGATATTTCACTGACGAGATATAAAAAGGCAGACAAGAGCCAGCTCGTGTATATACACGAGAATTTGGCCTACTGAGAGAGAAATACAGATCGCATCAGGCTATTTATACAGATGGTTCTAAATACGGTGAGAGAGTAGCATGTGCTACTATCTTTAATTCCAAAACTGAAACCTGTCTTCTACCAGGTAAAAGTTCCATACTTACCGCAGAAGCAAAAGCTTTATTATCAGCTTTAGAAGGTATTAGGTCCACTAGAAGGAAAAAATGTCATATTCTCGGATTCACTATCATGGCTTAAAGCGATTAAAAGTGGGAATTCAACTCATCCCACTATCTTGAAAATTCTAGAATTATATGACACTAGATTTGATCAACAGATAGATACTGTGTTTTGTTGGGTGCCTAGTCACGTTGACATCAAAGGCAATACTGAAGCTGATAGATTGGCTAAGGCAGCTCTAGATGAAGAAGTTGATCCTGTTGGAATCACATACAGCTATTTCAGACCATCTATCTGCGCTTATATGTAAGAAAGCTGTTTCAATCTTTATGGGATACTATGGATAATAACAAACTTCACGAGTTCAAAAAAACTGTTGGTTATACTACTCTGAACAGTCAGAAACGTTTCGATCAGACCATGATTAGACGATGTAGGATTGGCCATACACGATTAACTCGCGAATATTTACTAAAACAGAAGCCGGTCCCAAGGTGTATTCCATGCCATGAAGATCTCACGGTGAAACATATTCTCATAGACTGCATAGATTTTAAGATTGTAAGAGATACTTTTTATCGAGCAGTTACGCTGGAAGATCTTTTTAGCCGAATAAAATAATTTTAAATTATTTGAGAGATTGGTTTGTTGTTGAGTTGTTGAATTGAATCCTTATAATTTTGTTAGATCGTCGCTGTATAGCTGAAATATTGCTGAATGCGACGTTAAACCTTAATTCTCTCTCTCTCTCTCTCTCTCTCTCTCTCTCTCTCTGTACACGATTTCAACATCTTATGCAGTGGAAAAAGTATACACAATATTGAGAGAACATTACAACTTTGTTTAAATGGAATTCAGAAATGGTGTCTAGAAAATAGCTTCAGATGCTCCAGAGCTAAGACAAATTGTATACACTTTTACAGAAAATATTTCCAGCACAAAGATCCAGTACCTACAGTAAATGGAACTGAGATCAAAGTAGTAAAAAGCTTGGTCAAATTCTTAGGAATATTGTTTTACCACCGACACATTAAAATCGCATATAAATTGCTTGAAAGCCAAGTACACGAAAGCTCCTGATTTGTTGAAGGCAGTTGCCAGCTATAAGTGGGGAGAAGATCAGCAAACTCTTGTCCATTGATATAGATCACTTCTTCGTTCTAAACTTAAGTATGGCTCTTGTTTACAACGTTGCAAGCAAGTCAAACTTGGCAAGGCTAGATCCTATTCTCGTTCAAGGACTACGACTTTGCCGCGGTGCGTTCAGAACATCCCCTAAAAGCTTTTATGTCGAAGCAGATGAATTTCCTTTAGAACTTCGAAGAATTAAACTATCACTCCAATAAGCTTATATCACAAAATCGCCATCAAATCACTCAAATTCTGCATATAGCTTTCAACCCTCAGTATGTGGATTTCTATTTGAAGAAACCTTCGATTATTCCACCTCTTGGAATTCGTATGAAACCACACATTGTAGTAGCTGGTATTAAGCTTAGTTAAATTTTACCGGACAAGCTCTTGGCAATTCCTCCATGACAGTTGGCCAAACCAGAAGTAGATATCACACTGACAAAATATAAAACGTCGTGTCTTCACAAGAATTTGGTCTACTGAGAGGGAAATACAGATTGCATCAGGCTATTTATACAGATCTATGGTTCTAAAGATGGTGATGCATGTGCTGCTATCTTTAGTTCCAAAACTAAAATCTATCGTCTATCAGGTAAAAGTTCCTTATTCACTGCAGAAGCAAAAGCTCTATTGTCGGCTTTAGAAGGTATTGGGTTCACTAAAAGGAAAAAATGTCATTCCCAGATTCACTGTCTGGAGCGATTAAAAGTGGGAAGTCTACTCATCCCACCATCTTGAATATTCTACAATTATGACTAGATTTGACCAACAGATCGATATTGTTTCGTTGGGTGCCTATAGTCACGTTGACATCAAAGGTAACACGGAAGCTGATAATGGCTAAGGCAGCCTAAAAGTTAAATAAAGAGGTTGATCCTGTTGGAATCTCATACAGCGATTTCAGACCATCTGTCTCTGCTTATGTGAGAACGTTGTTCCAATCTTTATGGGACGCTATGGATAATAACTTCACGAGTTAAAAAAACTGTAGGCCAAGGTTAGAAATTCAGAAAATTAATCACATGCCCAGTGTGCACCCGAACATTTGAAACACATTTGATAAATTTTCACATGCACACTTTTTTTTCAAACTTTCACAGCCATATCTGAATGCGTCAGGCTTTTTGGACTTGTCAAATTCTACGCAAACTTGGCAAAACATTTTGTTAGTCCCTGTGTCATAATTGAACCAAAACCTCTCCTGCTTCCACGAATTCTGGAACCTATAAATATTCCCAGATGCTTTCTCTTCAGTACTAGTACTTCGCGGAGATTCCTTCGTGGTTGTTGTTAGCACACGTTGATCTACTATTTGCCTTTCCGTGTCAACGGTGTCTTCCTTAACGACAACGTCGGCGCCATTGTCTGCTACGTCAAATTCGTTGTCAACAGTCAGATTAGATTGTTTTGCAGCAGTGAAGAATGATGTAATACTTTGCTGGTTTCGTTCCATTTCGATACTGTCAGTGACGGTTGTGATGCAACGATGGCAACCGTATTGGTGAGCTGTCTGGTATTAGACTTGAGAACTGTGTTATACACGGTAAAACATTTCCACTCAAACAAGGGGAACCACATGTACATTGTACTGTACACTGCAAATACATGTACCGCATTTGTTAATTTCATCCCGGGTCATTTTTACGTAGCCGTAATTTCGTGATATCGCTAAAGTTAAAATGGAGGTTCTTCAAGTTTCAATTTCGTTCGTGAGAGGACGTTTGTCATTTCGCGAGAGGACACATGATTAAATTGACGTACTAACTTGACAGAAAAAAAATACAAGGTCAGTTCTCACTGTTGAAAGAAGGTTTTTATCGGAGGGTACTGGTTATTTCGTACCCAAACCACTTCGTACCCAGTCGTTTTCGTACCCTAACCTTTTCGTACCCTATGCAATAAAACCTTTTCAGACTCCAGTGTATTCGTATTAAACATTGTGAACATGATAACTGAAGATATAAATTTAAAAAAATATATTGTTGGAGATGAATTTCCAGCTAAGACTACTTTGTTTATACGACTGATATTACGGGAGTTTCATACAGTGATCAGACGACTTCGTTCGTTCGCTCAGGGAGTGAATACTGTTCACTTTGGTCTTCACGGACATAACATCTAAGACTTGTAAGCCGATTAAAAGTTCTTCACAATGATCAGATCAATCAGATAAAAAAAAGTGAAACAAAGACAAAGACCATTAATTATTCAAGTTAATACATCTTTTTTTATTAGAATGCCGATCTCACATACAAAAATGATAAAATGTACAGATATATTTTAGGACATGAGATATATTTCATAAACAGATTCACAGATATCAAAGTTGAGAACATTATTACAAGATATATATTTCACAGTATGATGATAAAATGTCAAATAAACGGATAAAAAACAGAACATATTTACAAACATTTACAGACATACGTACATTTATACAAGAAGATTGTTATAGATGGAAAATTTAATTTGGAAGTCAAGGAATATACAACCGTAAACAATAAATTTTAAAGGAATATACAACCATACCCACACAATTATACTTGCACGGTTGGCCCGTTGATATGGCTGCAGGCCCGCAAGAGTTGACGTTGTCTTCTCGCCATCGGTATACTCGCCCCAAAGTTTGAAGATCCTCTCCTGCATGGACCGGTACTTCTTCCGTTGGTGGCGCTTCATCTTCTTCTCGGACACTAGTTCCATCTGAAGGGGAAGGAGGTTAGACTCTTCAAAGAGCAGGAGTAGCAAACGGTAGAATGAGATCTGGCCTCTCCCGGCCTTCGAATTCATTCGGCGATGCCAGCCTTCGACGTCGTTGTTTGTGCGGACGGGGTTCATGAAGATGCTCCAAGATTCAACAGGCCAGACGGTGCTCTGCATCCACGTCGCGTCCACATAGTCTAACAGCTCACTTATTCCGGTGGTGGTTGGGGCTCTGCCTCTCAGCTCGTCGAATGAAGAAATGATGTGTTCAGCCGGTAAAGATGGCAGCAAGCAACTTCTTAATGAATTTATAAACCTTGTCCCGTTTCATGTAGCCAACCTGGAAAAGAGAGAAACGCAGAAATTAAGATACATTATCATATAGTACTGTCGAAAAGCTAGAAATATTCAGAACATTGAATATGAAAGATATATTTGACATTACACTATACATACCTGTAAACCGAACTGCTGAGCTTTACGCCACACGGCTTGTGTCCAATGAAACACGCATCCCTGGATGTGGGCCTCGGGGGAAAATACGAGAGATGGCATGCCACATGCCACTCTCGAAATCTACAACGAAGCGCTTCGCAGTCAGTGAGGGAAGTCGATTCTTCAGAGCCTCCAGTACCTAGAAAAGAAAGAGTAGAAGTTTGTTAGTAATAACTAACTCAGTAGTGGACTTGGACGAAAATTGTAGATTCAGGGCCGCTTTCACTGTATATGTTTCTTAGTTTATTCGAGAACTCTACAAGCTCTAAATCTTTCTAATTATATGAATAACATGGTTGAAATATAAAGCATAATACTCACCTTCTTATAATCGCTCTTCTTGCGTCTGGACATGAGATAGTACGCCACCGGGACTTGCTTTAAGGTGCCGTCGTCATCCGAGATGAAGCCATGGATGGAGAACATCTGAACAAAAGGGCTCTTCACAACTTTGAAAGTCCCATCCAAATACCACGTCTTCACCTTGCTGAGGTAGGACAGCTGACAAGAGGTTGCGAAAAGGAGATGACGATATGTCCCACACTGGATGTCCTCCAAAAGGAAGTCCGCCGGAATGTAGTCTGTTGCTAACTGTGGAAGAAAAACAAAGAATTGATTATTTATGAATAAATAATTTAATTATAATATTAATTTATTAATTATGGTTTTTCCGTCGGTCGTATGATTATTAATTATATTAACTATATAGTCGTTATTAACTATGAAGTTATTAACATTTACTCTGGTGTACAGAAAATTAAATAATTATATACCTCAAACTCCATGTCTTTCGGCTCTTCTGGTCGAAGAGCCTGTCGTAATCTGTTCACCGTTCGAACAAGGAGATCAGGAACCGGGCCACTGGCGCTTGAACGTCTAAAAGTTCCTCCATCACCTTGTCCACGACCTCTGCTGCCGGCTGCTGCTGTCATCACGTCCTGTCTGGCATCATCTTTAGCCTGAAACAATAGAAAGGACCAACTTAAAATATTGTGCATTTGAATATGATAGAGATGTACGATAGATATTTTATCTACTTAAGGTAGCGGGAGACCTAGCCAAAGGCTCAATATACACCTCTTATCTTCTTGCTTAATTATTCGACAAGCTGTTGACCAATTTTATCATATTATATATTTTCTGAAAGCTGTTTTTGTGGAGAAACTGGATATTATTATTATTTCGCAATTTTTCAAGACTAAATACTCTACACAACTTTGAACAGTACTATTCCCGAAAAGTATACCCAATTTTTCACAGCACATATCTTATACATGCTTGGTGCAAATTTATTGGAATTCAAGGCACATATTATTAGCTATCTGAACTAGTAAACTGTGCCACAATTTTAATAATTTCGTCATAGATGTGATTTTATTCAAGTTTATTTAAAAAAAAAATGCTAAAGTTAGTAAAACGCGAATATCTAAAAAACTAAAACGAACTTAGAAAATTTGAAGCAAAGTCGACTAGTTCTATATATGCTAAATAAAATTTGAAAATTTCAAGACTTTAGGCCGATAAGTGTGGAAGTTATCAGAGTTGAAAACTCTAGGCCCATACCAAATTCAAAACGGAGAAACCGGCAGAAAACCGAAGTCGAGTACATCTGTGCGACGTTATTCATTTTATAGCCTATACTTCATAATTTTTCATAGAGTGACAGATAATACTCAGTAACAAATCAGCAAATTTGTCATTTTAAATGATTTTTGTGTCCAAGTCATTAAAAGCTGAAATGAAAACGATTTTTTGCTAAATTTCCCAGTAAGATTCGCCGACGATTGTCATTTTGACACCTCGCGAGTTGTGCACTGCGGGGCACCACGGAGCTCTGAGTAAATGTCAAGTACTTGAATAGACGTCTCGCTGTAAAGAATCAAGCGATTAGTCTTTGTGAATTACCAGATACAATGGAGAGCATTGGGGACTAGAAATGTCGATTACAGCAAACAAGATCAGACGTGGAAATCCTGACAAGAAAATTCGATTTTTTCATTATGTCTCATGGGCGAACAGAATGAAGGTAATTCTATTTCATTGTGGAATTTATGTTCGTATGCTTTGTCCCTTCAATCCTCCATTTATTTTATATCGCCAGGTGGTCAAAAGATATACGTCAAATATATTTTCGAATACTAAGTATATTTATATATATATTTTTTTGTTTTGCTTCAGGATCACGACATTACCATTCCAAAAGAGTGTTGTGGCTTCAGTTTCACCCGAGAAGTTCTGGCGTTCATAAGGGCAATTCTTCCTGGCAACGTTGCTGGGGAAATCCGTGATGACGCTTTTGGCATTGGTCTAACAGCGTTTTGTGGAGCGGTATTACAGTGAATATCGGTGAAAACATTAGTGCGAACAACACATACAGATTTTATTGATACATAACACATCTATATTTTGTACTGAATAAAAATATTGATAAGGAAATATTTGTTATTCTTCAATAGATTCGTCTCCTCGAGTTCACAATTTGATGAAAATAGAGTACTAATGTATAACATCTGCTCCGTATACCGAGAATGTCACTTTTATACGGTATATCAAGTCATTGTAGTATATTCTTGCGATCAGAAATAATGTAGGCCCTACGGATATTTTCAAACATATATATTAGCACTGGATATAAATATTGGTACGGAAATATTCCAGTTTGTACACCGAGTAAAAGCTCTTCGCTGGATGTTTAGTGTGTGTCTGCAAGTTTGTGCGTGCAACAGTTCATGAAGAACACCCGACAGGTGAATGTCCCTTCATCGGCTGACCACAGCGTCTACAAGAACGCGGTTTCTGTACCGATGCTCCGGAGTGGAAAGCCCCGCTCTTGTAACTGTCGTCCTTTTCGAAGGCATCGAGCAACTTTAGTTTTCCCTGTCGTCGTTTCTTGCGGGCAGTCTTTGCCTTTTCTGTGCATTGGTAATCCGAGTCTTTTATCCTCTTGTTGTCCATGGATACGAATCGACGACAGCTATCTTCACATATCGTCAACCCAGTCACTGTCGCCACGTTCTTCAGCACAGTAGACCTTCCTTGATTGTAGAAGTTCACGGCTAAATCTATACCCAGTTGTACTTCAGTTGATGAGTGGTACTGGTCTTTTGGGATAATAGACTAAATCACGTGGTGTAATGACTCATTCTGGTTTTGGGTTCGCATCCACATCCACTCAACAGTCGATTATCTGATAGGTCGTCAAAGGTAGGCTTGATCAATCTGTGAACTGATGGTGGAATAGGATGCTTGGGTGGTCTGTAGGTCGATTGGCCAGTTGCAAGGTCCTGTTTCCACTTACACCAACTAGTTACTCCATCAGGGCAATTGTCATGTTGAGGTTTGTCGGCAGTGCTCGAATAGTGTTCTAATATCGCCTTAGTAGACCGGCACATTCCTTCTAAGTCGCCCCTGTGAGACCGGAGAGCCTTTCCGTAGAAAGCCTGGAAACTGTCATATCCGTTTTCTCGTCAGTCGACCTTTCCCTTGTAAACCTTTACCGTCATCTAGTTTGATTCCTGAAAACACAAAATCGTAAATGGATAAGCACCGAGTATAGATATGTGTTCTTGGCCTTGGACAAAAGTGAATATTCATATTTCTAATAGTATTATTAATCAGGACATAAATAATTTTACATGTGCAACGGTGTAACGGGAAATATGACAAAAGTGAACACATTATACATGTAAAAGTGTAACTATATATACCTTTACTTTTATTAACAAGTTCACGAAGTCGTGTTCCCATCCGTTTCTGGACATGGCCGACACATTCTTCTTTCGTGATTTCAACATCTTCTCCATAGGGTTGAGCTTCTTTGACTTTCAAGAAGCTCTTGCTGTCGCCGTCACCGATGTAGGTTGTATATCTCAGGTTATACTTGTGCACGGATCGGCCAAACAGTCGCTCAACGCCTTCTGGCTCCATAGCGGCGGACGACCCATCATGGTTGAGGAGGCACTCTGAGAAGTGTTTCTCGTAAAAAGTCAAGTATTCCTGGGAAGCTCTATTTGTCCTTTCCCACTTGTTACACTGCGGGCATGTCGAACATAAATAAATACGATCGATGCACTCTCCCGTATCCACAGACATGACCGACACGAAGGCATGACGAGAGCTGTATCCACGGGTAAGCTATGAGCCATCCACAGTAACGGCGACGTCGACCACAGCCTCTCGAACGGCGGCGTCGTCACTCAAATCGATGGCGGAGTTGTCTTCTTTTAGCTTCAGTCGCTTGAGCTTCATCGCGGCTTTTTCCAGTCCATCCTCGGTAACTTCTGAGATGTGTTCGGAGATTGTATGGGTGTGGGCTCGCCAGGGCTTCTGTGTGAATGGTGCGGGGAGATTCAGGTAGGCACTCAGCTGGTGTGCAGCACTCCTGCCCTTGTCAATCGCTCTCATTCCTGACAATAGAAAATTGTAAATAAATATCTCGTTTTTAAAAAATAACTCGTTACCATACATGTATATCGTATGTCAAAAATATTGATAGATATAGACATACAATTTTAAATAGGATTATCGGCCCTAAACATTACAATATTTAAAAAGTTTGTTATTTGAGATAAAGATAAAACATATACCCGTACTGAAAAGTAAATCAACATAAGCCTACCTAATATCAAGAGCCTGTTTATATCGAATCCGTTTCCAGATGACTTGGATGTTACATGGACCGGAGTATCGAATGAGTTCTCACATTCGCCGTTTGAACAAACCCAGGAAAACTTCGTCCCCCATCCCTTACGAGATATAGTTTTCTCTTGCAGTGACAGTTTTCCAATCAGACATTTGGAACAAACGGCAATGTCAAGTAAACTCGTCTCCAATTCCTTCAATCCCCATATCACGTTGCCCGTCGATCCGGTAGCTGTATCTCTGCCGTCGTCATCTTCGTCGCTGGAATCTTCTAGTAGAGGTAATAGCTTCTTTGCAGATGCGCTCAAAATTCTTCTCGGTGATGTCTCTTCTTCTACTTCGCTGTCACTGCTATCCGAATCGGTGTCAGACTCAGAAGAATCGATGACTCGATAGTTCCCAGCTGACTGAACATTGAAAGCTGGAACACCACTCGAAGATGATTCATCCTCACCAAGCCAAGAACACCCTACGTTCTTGGCACCGAACTCCACTCGGTATTTCTGGGCAAATGGTCGGAAAACATATTTCTTGCGTCCCATGGCTTTGTTGATTCGTAAATGTTATGAAAATGTATGACTTGCAGATATACTGTGGATAAGTGAGTCAGTGAGGAATGATATTCCATTTATATACGAAATGGCGCGCTGTACGGAGGTCAAATGGAAACCAATGAGTGGTTTGTTTTGTTTAACTACATAAAACAAATAAACCCTCACCGTACACAAGTCGCGTCTGTAATTTGATAAATTAGCAAAACAAATTATAACAGTACAATAAGTACAGGAAATGACATAGCCGGTACTGTGTAACCTGTTAATTTGTTTGTGGGAAGATCGGGATTAGAGGCAATTAACCACCGATCAAGGACTGCCTACAATATACATTGTTCAGACACCTGCTGGGGCGATCGCGGATAGGTGTTAATTCTCTGTTTCATTGAGTACTACCTGCAGATTTCATAACTGGCCAACTTTAAACACTCATTTTCACCAGAAATAAATAATTTCTCCAAGTTCGCGTTTTCTCTAAATGATAAAGTGAAATCTATAGTTGAATAATATTTAAAAAACGAAAAATCAGTATTTTAAAGCTGGATCACCTCTGGCTAGGTCTCCCGCTACCTTAAGTTTTAGTTTTCATTATGATATTGATATATCTTCCAATAATATATAGACATACCTTTGATAGGTACTGATATATCTCCGAATAATATATTGACATACCTCTGATATCATTCTAAGTCGACTCGCGATACCGGGTTCTGATTGATGAAGGTGGTCTTGGCGGCCTGCACGGAAGGTTGAACCACATTTGGGCATCTGAGCAACTTGCTGCGCTGTGCACACCACCATTCTGTTGTCTGTTTTCGCTTCACGGTATATGAATAACCCATGTTATCCACCAACTTGTCCTTCCCGCGTGTTGAAGCCCCCTTCAGCACAGTATAAGTTGTTTCTTCTTCGGCTGCGTCGTCATTGTCGTCGTCATCATCTCCTAGGCCTGTCCTGTCGTTGATATTATCTTCGGGGCATTGCTGCGGGATCTGGAACTCGGTCTGTATGTTGAAGCTTGAAACATCTTGATCCATCTGCTCCTCGTTTCTGGTTGAGATGAGATGCATGTCGATGGACAGCCGGGTGCTCTCAGCTGCTGGAAGAGGGGGTGGGCGTAGAGGGGTAAGGGGACTGGAAGGATGCCTAGGCGTCGGCACGGAGCATGCACAACATCTCCAATCCAAAAGCTCCTCCTCTCCTTTCACAATCCGTCTGTAAAACTCTCGAGTGATGCCAGTCCCACATGTACGATGCTGCCATCGGTCGCATCCGTCACACTGTAATGCCTTCTGGCGCGATCGGACGACAGTCTTGCAGGAAACACACAGATCGGACATGATGAGTAATAATTCAATGAAATGAAATGTTCTGATTTATTGACTTTTAAAGGCCGCTTCCCTTACGGATTTCGCGGCCCACCAAATAGATTACATAGGTATTTACATGTGTATTCTTGACTGGAATATATTTTGTCTATACTTTATATAATAACGACTATTTACAAGGTAAAGTTCTATGTACATGGAGTAGTGGAAAAGGAGTATATACAAAAGTAAACAAGTATTAAATAGTAATTGGCAGTTATTTTACAGTTCCATTGTTCTCTGCATTATTATTTTTAGTTCTTTTCTGCCCCACCGCCGGCCAGGAAAAACCCCGGTATAGTACTTTGTCGCCATACTCGAGGAAACCTGCACCCCATCCCAATGCGGCACGGCTCACCCAAATGGGGCTTTGGGTATTTGTCGTCAGTTCGTTTGGTTTGTTGAGATCGTAAGCGGGTAGATATATCGGTGCTATTCCTCTGGTCCAGAATCTGTTGGTTTTCTAATGTTTTTGTTGTTCATTTTTCCTTTAATAATGACTTGGTAGCTTCTGTTAGGTCAGTTCGTCGGTGTTGTTGTTTGTCATCTCCTGGTCCACTGTTTTCTGTTTTTGGGGCGTTTCTTTTTTTCTGTTTTTTTTTAATTTTATTTTCCCTGGTTTCCGTCTTGTTTTCAGTAATGTCTGCTCCTCATGGCTCCCAGTATGGCCCGTCGCATAGACCGGTAGAACAGCTCCTGGCCTAAATGGTTTAGGTGGACTCCGTCGTGGATTAGGATTTGTTTTTGGGGGTGGATCATTCCCCGGTGTTTCCAAAATGTGGCCATTGTGTTTTTACTTAGTAGTTGGTTAAGTTTTTGAATTTTATTGTTGTAGGAATGGACCGAAATGTGCCGAGTTACCTGATGAGACACCAGCTGACTGATGTAGATCCTCGATATTTGGAATTTGGTCTAGAGTTCACCTATCAGCAGGACCATGATGTCGTAATAAATTGCCGATGCATTCTTGTAGGAGTCAGCATCATTGTTACCAAGAATGTTCTTGTTTGTTTGATTGTTTGAAATTGCAGTTTAAGGGCCGGTTCTCTTCGCGGCCCATCAACTCAATGTTTTATTTTAATTCCACGTTACATTTCTTATTTGTGGTGTTTACAAGCGCTATATTTAAAAAATAAATAAATAAATAAATAAATAAACAAATGAATAAATAAGTAAATAAATAAATGGATAAATAACAAGGAGAAAGCAGAATCGTACGAGTTCGTCGGTCAGTTTATGCTTAGGTTATTGGTAAACATGTATTGTAGTCGCGTGGGTGATTCCTTCGTCTTTGTATCCCTTCATACACACAAAGCCGTCCAGAAAAAAACTGGGAGAACCACAGGCGGGTTCTTCCAGAAATCTGTGCCTGTAACAGTTGCTTGGGGTGCGTAACGGTATACAGGATGGCAGGCTGCACCCTATATTGCTTGAAAGTCAAAGGATCATACTCTGTGTTAAATACTTGGGCATCTCAGCCGTAGAGCGCGTCGGGTCTTGTGGTTGGTTGATATTGTCAGTTCAGGATGTCTTTCTGGGGTGTTGTTACTCACGACGCTGTGTAATAATTTTTGTCGTCTTCTGTGTTCTTTTTCATGTCTGGTCTAGGGGGTTTTGTCCGTGGGTGATTTGTCATTGGGGGTATTGTCCGCTTGGGGTTTTATCCAGATCCCTGGTCTTGCCCGTCTGTGGTCTTCAGTCTTCTGTGCCTGTATTACAAAGAATAGAACAGTTTGTAGTTCCAAGAATGTTCTGACTGATGCAGAATTTATATACGTTTTCGGTTGGTGAACGTGAGTAAAAATCTAGAAAAAATATTGGTGAACGTGAGTAAAAATCTAGAAAGTGTCATGATTAATGGGATTGATTTGAATTTGACATTAAGCTGTTTGAGTGTTGAATATAGGGGATTATCGCCGAATATCGTGAATAGCAATGAGTAAATCACCCTTATTGTAATGAATGAGTAGGCGATTAACGGGAAAGGATTACGGTACTTCGTTAATTGTCTGATCACACATACATTTTTATGGACTGGTGAGTATTTTTCAAGTTTTAACGCTCAATCGATACAAAATATCTTATCGTTTTAAAATAGATTATTTGGAAAATAACATACGAAGCAAATATTCTGAATCTTTCGACAAGGACAGAAGGAGAATGGAAATGAAGCATGTTTTTTTGTGTCGTTTCCCGCCTACAGAAGGCACTGTGCTGCCGGTATGCCAAGTTGAGTCGTCGATGCAGTAGTCTTCGTAAGTTATGTGTATTTTTTGTCTAATATTTCTTAATTATTCTTCTACAAGTTACCCATAATTTCTACAATAATTATGCAGACATTCAGCTGTCCGGCCATATAGTTTATTATATAAGATAACTGATATAAGATATGGTGCGAAAACGTTTGGATACGAAAACGTCTGGGTACGAAAAGGTTAGGGTACGAAAACGACTGGGTACGAAACGGTTAGGGTCGATTCGGTTTGGGTACGAAATGACAGAACTGAACACTGATTTTTGGTAATAATGAACTAGAGGCACGTTGTGCACCCATACAAAATAAACACATGCACCACCAAAATTTGACGTGCATTCGTGCACGTGTGCATTCGGAATTTCGAACCATGTAGGCTATGCTCATCTGAACAGCCAGAAACGTTTCGATCAAGCCACGAGTAGACGATGTAGAATCGGACATACACGATTAACTCACGAACATTCACTACAAAAAGAGCCGTGTCCAAGGTGTATTCCATGCCACGAAGATATCACAGTGAGATTTTAAGATTGTAAGAGATTCTTTTTGTCAAGCAGCTACGTTGAAGATCTTTTTTGTGGAGTAAAAGATTGTATTTAGATTATTTGAGAGAGATCGGTTTGTTGTATAAATTTTAATGTATGCACTTGTTTTTAATGCAGTAGTTTACTGAGTTATTAACTTGAATACTTAGAATTTCGTCTGATCGTCGCTATTTCACTGAAATATTGCTGCACGCGACGTTAAACCTTAATTCTCTCTTTCTCTCTTAGTAGGAGTTGTATGTAGATTCAACCGTACTGGAAAATAACCTAGTTGCAGAAAGTCCACCTTCATTAATATGGCCCCTGAATAGACCTTTTCGTTAGAGGGTGCTCAAGAGTACGTTACAAGGTAAACGCCTGGTCTTCTATGATAATACCATTGGCGCTGCTCTTTCCATCCGGAAAAAATATATTCGGTGCCTTTTCATGCAGATCGGGCAGTATCTTTTGGGGCATCGGTTGTTTGTATTCCATCTTTTCCGGCCTTAAAAAGATAGTCATTTTTAATTGTTTTATAATTTTTTCACCTGTTGATGGGTAATGCTGTTCTCTGTGAACAGATACTTGAAAAAGATAAATTAATAACAGAAAGATACAAACACTGTTTGGGCCTATGGCCCTTCACATCATCTGCCTAATCAATCCTGTGAAATGCAATAACGGATTAGTGACGGCTATATCTCCAACTGTTACGTTAATGGATGCAACAATATTTTCGACAGTCGTACACGCTCGCTTTGGCTAGACAGCCTTCAGCCTTAATCTGTGTTGCTATATGACGGTCACAACTAAAATGCGGCGAGTTACATAACCAACGCTTCTTCGTGTTATTGACTAGCGAATTTAAACCAATGGAATTGCAATAAACAAATTTCTTCTGTGTCAGACTCCCCCTTGCTCTGTGAACTTATTTAGTACGTAAAAGCTCCGAATGGAAGGCTTATCGCATAGGAACCGGGTATCACTCGAGTTATAGTGTCAAAGTCTGGGCTACCACATTCTTTGCCGTGGAAATGCCACACATCGACATTATACAGATATTTGAGAAATTTGATGAAGTTCATTATATTTCTGACGTACTATACCTTGGACAGAGATTTGAAAGTTGGGATTAGGAAGATGTGGATGTCTGGTATCAAAACTGGTGTAACTTCTAGAGTTATGCTTTGAGATTTTAGCTTTCCTGTTTGGCATAAAGGACACCTGCGGAGAAGATTTCATGTATTGGAATTGTCCATTTAAGGGTAAATGCCGGAGGTGTGGTCAGGCTGGACAAAAAAAAAACGGGGATGTAAGTAAAACTCCTGAAGGAACAGACGGTCCGACTAACACAAATAAACAGACTTATTCAAAATATAAAATTGGTATTCAATCCAATACAGGGAAGAGGTCTCCCGTTATGGAGAAGCCCGCCGTTGTGGAGAACTGTCAGATTGAACACACAGCCAGTCCAGCAGCCTGAGAGTGTTGGTGATAGCGTTTGGTCAATTGTAGGTCCGCATGGCCAAGGGGAATTCTAGGCTTAGCAAGAGAAAAAGAGCATGGAGCAAACGGGAGATGCATCCAGGAGTTCAAACAGATCTTCAGTTCTCTCTGCATGATGAGGAAGATAATTCCTTTGATATTCATGGTCCACCTACCAAGAGGAACAAAATAGATGAAAGTCCGGAAAGTTTGCTACATGATCAGGCGTCTAAAGAAAATGAGTCGGTGGGGATTGTACCTCCAGGAACAGTTCAAAGATTCTCTGTCCAAAGTATAGGACGACAGTGTTGGCAACGACAATCAAATGCTCGCCAAAGATAATACTTCCAGGCCTGCACAACTTTGGAATCCGGGTAACCCGACAAGGGTTACG
The DNA here is from genome assembly GCA_036873755.1 of Hanleya hanleyi. Taxonomy (NCBI): domain Eukaryota; kingdom Metazoa; phylum Mollusca; class Polyplacophora; order Lepidopleurida; family Hanleyidae; genus Hanleya; species Hanleya hanleyi. Next base: position 2,544 of record JAVTVY010006141.1, on the reverse strand, counting down.
CCAAAAAACTTTCAGGTAACATTTTTCTGTTCGCGTAGGCCAAAAAACGGGTTGCGCATTTTTTGGATAACCCATTTAAATAATTTAATTCTTTTTGTTAGGAGGGAGAATGTGTTCATGACGATCCTGGTTTTTATTTTTGTTAAAGGTCGTTATTAATGTTCTGGTTGCGAGATCGATAACATATATGGTTGAATTTAAATTCAAGCGCCAGTGCTAAATTACAACACATATAAGGGAAGTGGGAAGAGGTGCCGACATACTGACTGCGTCACATGACTTCACAGAATAGTTTTCTGGTTAACCTATTCTAAAGCACATACCAAGAATCTAACGATTCGTGATATGTGTTGTATCTCAGGTACGCTTTTATTCATCTTCCAAGTTACGTACATTTTAATCAACATAAACTTATGCCAAACAAATTGGTTAGTTTATACAGGATTCACGGTGTCCTTCAACAACAAATGCCAACATGGCAAGTCTTACAGGTGTCACATTGTCTTTCAGCATTCAAATGCCAAACATGGCTTCTTCATACAAGCGCCACTGTGTCCATCAACAAACAAATGCCAAACACGGCTACCATACTTTATACAAGTGTCGCTGTGTTCTTCAACAAACCGAATGCCAAACATTGCTAGTTTATACAGGTTTCACTGTTCTCATCAAATTCACTCAGAAAACACAAACTTAACTTTTCGTTTGAAAAATATGAACTAGTTAACTCGCGTCAAATTTATAGCTGTACTAATTTAAATTCTGATTCTTACCAATTCTTCAGTTCAATATTAAACCTGTTAAATGGTGTAGTGGTTTATGATAAATCATGAAATCTTCAGCACGCCTTGTTATGCATTGTCGATAGAAGATTCTGAACTGCAAACTAGTTTGAATTGGCCAACTTTGATCTGGTCTTTCAGTACATCGTATCTTGGTGATAATTTACCTAAATTGTATTTCATGTGCCATGATCTACGGGGTCAATGAGACCACTTTAACTGCAATCTTAATCGTAATTGTTCAGAACGTTTGATATTCTATTCTTCGTCGGACAGAACAACCACATCATCGCGTTCCTCATTCGTTGGTAGGACTTCGTCGAACAGGACGGCGTTAGCTGTATCGGTAGACAAGTCTTCGTCGTGAGAAAGTTGTTTCAATCTTTGTGTGATGCTATGGATCAAACCAAACTTCAAGAGTTCCAAAAAAACTGCAGGTTATACTCATCTGAACAGCCAGAAACGTTTCGATCAAGCCATGATTAGACGCTGTAGAATCGGTCATACACGATTAACTCACGAGCATTTTACTGAAAAGAGAGCCAGTCCCAAGGTGTATTCCTTGCCGCGAAGATCTCAAGATGAAATACTGTTACTGACTGAACATTTTAAGAGTGTAAGTGACCACTTCTATCAAGCAGCTACTTTGGGAGATCTTTTTAGTCGAGTAAAGGAAGATTGTATTTTAAATTATTTGAGAGAGATAGGATTTAATTTACCTCGAATCCTGAATGATCCAGAGGTATGCAACGCTGTACCAAACTATTTTAAGTTCACATTTTTGCATTTTATATAAATCTATAGCCACCAAAATATTCAAGTGCTCCAATGCTGTCAAGGAGTTTGACTGGAACTTATATACGTCAGGCTACAGTTGTGATTGTGAATCGTCGAACTTTATCTGTACACCATGCAAACATATTGTGACTGGTGACCTCAATGTGGTGGGTGATAAGGATCTGAAAATACTCCTGATGAAAGTACCTAAATATAGAGAGCCGAGAAGAATAAATCTGAAGGCCGACCAGAAGATAGTCCTGTCTGCATTGAAACAGTACGTTATTGATTGGTGTGAGCGAGAAAAAGTGGAATCTACAGTGCTCGCTGATTGGCTGGACCTCACCAAGAGCAAAGTTGTTGAAACAATCCGACAGAGGTACTCTTCCCCGAATAAAACAAGTACTGAGAAACCTCAATTTGCAAGAAGTTCTAGCAAATCCCCAGAGTAAATTCGTCATAGTCCCAGCAGACAAAGCTCCAAATAATATAATTTTCATATGGAAATATTACTATTACCAGGTTCTGGTTAAAGAATTGAGTGTAGAGATATCATCAAATAAGTCTACTTAATTTCAAACTTCATTTACTCTGGAAGATTTATTTAACAATCACAGAAAGTTTCTCAGGGAAAGAGGTATTTGTCTTCCAACCCATCATAAAATCATAACGACATACCAAAAGTATACTGGACTACCAAAATGCATAAATCACCAAACAAAGCCAGATTCATAGCTGGTTGTAGAAGCTGCACCACCAAGCTTCTTTCAACCCTATTGACGAGGGCCCTTCAGGAGGTAAAAGCATTTTGGGATAGGTATTGCGCCACTATTTCTAAAAACTCTGGCGTTGAATGTATGTGGATATTGAAAAACTCAAAATTTCTTATGGAAGAACTTGATGCTAAAGGTCACATACCGAACAGACATGTATCCACATGGGATTTCTCGACTCTCAAAACTACAATCCCTCAACAGGACCGTAT